>JAWRVF010001208.1:0-93874 GCA_036785485.1 Physcomitrellopsis africana | reverse complement strand
TAGTATAAAAATCTAAATCCATACATGTAGAAGTCATAGATGGTCATCTTTTATCTTTTGGAGATGTTACTCATGAAACACTTCCTCTAGATGTAGTAGTAAATGGCCATAATAGTTATGTAATTTTCAACATAATTAGATCTCTCTCTATTCCAGTTATTCTAGGTCTATCATGGTTAGAAAAATACAACCCTCGAATAGATTGGATTTCTCGTACTCTGAACTTTTCTAAAAGTATAGCTAATAATATAATTAATCAAGTAAAAAATCATAAGTCTAGTAGAATTAAACCTGTGTTTGTAGGTGCAACAGCTTTCTTGCACGCTGCAGAAGAAGGATCATCTTTTGTCATTTATGCTACACCTATTTCCAATGATGGAAAGACTTCAAGTAGCATTCCAAGTCAGTATCAAGATTATCAAGACGTTTTTGAGAAAAAGAATGCAGATATTCTTCCAGAGCATCGTCCATATGATTGTTCAATTGACCTTAAAGAAGGAACTCAGCCACCATTTGGACCAATCTACAGTTTATCACAAGATGAATTGGTTGAACTCAAGGCATATATTGACAAGAATTTGGCCAAGAATTTTATACGCCATTCTAAATCTCCAGCAGGAGCTCCAATTCTATTTGTGAAGAAAAAAGATGGATCATTACGGATGTGTGTTGACTATCAAGGACTCAACAAGATCACAATCAAGAACAGATATCCATTACCCCTAATATCAAGACACCTTGATCAATTGAATCAAGCTAGAATCTATACAAAAATAGATCTAAGAAGAGCATACAATCTAGTACGCATCAAAGAAGGAGATGAATAGAAAACTGCATTTCGAATCAAGTACAGATATTTTGAATATAATGTCATGCCTTTTAGACTTACGAATGCACCAACTGCTTTTCAACATCTCATCAATGATATTTTTCATTAATTCCTAGATAATTTTGTCGTCTCCTACCTAGACAACATTTTAATCTATTCTAAGAATGTAGAAGAATATGAAGTACATGTTTGTCAAGTATTACAAAAACTTAGAGATGCAAGATTATACGCCAAGATGGAAAAGTGTATATTTCACACTATTCAAGTTGATTTCTTACGATATATCATTTCAAATGATGGTCTCATGATGGATTCTAAAAAAGTCCAGACAATCATGAATTAGAAGATTCCAAAGACGGTAAGAGATGTTCAATGCTTTTTGGGATTCACCAATTAATATCAGATCTTCATCAAAGACTTCTCTCAAGTTGCAGCTCCACTTATAAAAACAAATTCCAATGGAATAAAGAAGCAGAAGCAGCATTTGAAACTTTGAAGATATCATTTGTTTCTACATCAATCATGTATCGTATAGATTTTTTCAAGGCATTTTTTATGGAAACAGATGCATCAAACTTTGCCTTGGGTGCAATTTTGTTGCAAATGGGAATAGATGACAAACTTCATCCAGTAGCTTTTCATTCAAAAAAATTCTCAGCAGCCGAGATGCAAACGTTGTCGTATGACGTGGCCTTCTATCTGGGAATACACTGGGTACCTGGCTGTGGAGAGTTTATTTGAAATTTGATGGCAAAATCCAACAGGTCATTTGTCCTCAATAAAAAGGACAAATAATACAAAAATCTCACAAAAGAGAAGTTATATATATAAACCCTCTTGTATTCAAGTAAGTTTGTACAAAAAGGGTTCAAATTTCCACAAAAATCCTTCAAAACTTTATTCACCCGCAAGGACCTATTTCTTGCTAAACTTTAGAGTCCAATAACTCTTGATCCAACTATTCAATTTCTATAAAATTTAATTCAAAGTGTAGATAATTTTCTTAAGTTTCATCAAAAGAAAGAATCAATTGCAAATTCATTTCTGATCGTCTCATGTCTCAAAATCCCTAGCAGGTGCTTAAAACCCTAGCTCAGAGACACCCAAGCACTATTTTTCTTATATCTCACAAACCCAAAATCTTAATGCCACAAATTTTTTGCACATAGTCTTGTGACATAAGCATATACACTTCTGAAAATTTTGAGCCAAAAATCTATCAAATTGCATTAGATATAGCTCAAAATGTAACCACTATGTAAGCAGGTCATTGACTGCCCTTAAGTCTATAAGCACTGACTTCAACTTCCAATATCTCCTTCACTTTAGCTTGGATTTTATCAGTCATATATAGAAAGTGTAGCCGTAAAAGTGTTCTCCCCAACCCAAGTCGCCGATCCTCAATTACTCTGTGTATGCGCGAGTTATACCCAAAAGAGTGACAGTAGGTCCAAAATCAACACCTTAACTTTGGGCGCCTATAACTTCTTTATAAAAAGTGAAAATCACACAAAATTTGCACCTAAACCAGATCCAAAAACCTAAACCTTATGATCCTTGCCTCTAATGTTTGACTCCCATCCAAAAACAAACCCTAATTCCTAATAAACCCTCGGACAGCCTCCTTGAAGCCCATTGGGCATGATTTTTGGCCAATTAGAATAGAGATTTCTATCATCTACCTCTATTCATCCACATGGATGGCTAAACTATCCTTTTTACACTAAAAACCTTTTTCTAATCCTTCTTTTTATAAGATTTACACACTTGGTGCTTTAAGCACCAAATAAAAGAAGTGAATAAGATCTTAAGGATCACCAATGTCTAACATAGGTGACTTAAGATATATACAAGTTACTATCAATATAAAATTAACTTCAAAAGTCACTACTAAAAAGAAAATAAGATTGTATAAATCTTAATAATAATCCTTTTAATAGATCCTTTCTAAACTAACAACCTGATCACATTCTATAACCAATATAAATCCACTGATATGGCTCTCATTTATCTATGTAATAAATTGTACATTAAATATATATGTACAATTTTTTTACATAGTAGCCAAACCATAACACGACAACGTTCTTATTTTACACCAAAAAAAGGAGATGCAGCTTTTGAGCAACAAAGAACGGTCCTCTTGAAACCAGAGCAATTTCATCTTCGAGCAATAAAATCAACATTGATTGTTGATTCAACTTTTCTCAAGCAAATTTAGTTAAGTATATTGTCAGACCCTCTTATTCATGATATCAAGAATAATTCTTTCAAGCTTTATGATTCTTCTAAATTCAAGTTCAAGAATAATCTATTATATTTTGAAGGACGTCTATATGTTTCAAAAGGAAAAACACATTTACGTGTTCTTCAAGCACGTCATGATTTTCCAACGGTAAGACATTTTGGATACAACAAGACTTTGGAACTTATATCAAGAGATTTTTTGTGGCTTCAAATGTGGAAGGCAGTCAAAGACTTTGTACAATCATGTGATATCTGCTCAAGATCAAAGACTCCTCGTCATCGACTTTTTGGACTTCTTCAGCCATTACTTATTCCAGAACAACCATGGTCTTCTGTTTCTATGGATTTCATCACAGATCTTTCAAGCTCAAGATCTTATGACTCTATATTTGTGATAGTAGATCGATTCATCAAGATGGCACATTTTGTGCCATGCACAAAATCTATCACAGGTGAAGAAACAACTAAGCTTTTCATTGATAATATCTATCGCTATCATGGATTATCTAAGGATATTATATTGGATAGGAGAACTCAATTTGTGTCAAGATTTTGGAGAATCCTTTTCAAGATCTTAAAAGTGGACATAAAGTTATCTTCAGCTTTTCATCCTCAAATTGATGGACAAACAAAGCACGTGAACCAAGTCTTGGAGCAATATTTAAGGTGTACCATCAACTATCAACAAGATGATTGGATAGCTCTTTTGCTATTGGCAGAGTTTGCTTATAATAATACGATACATTTGTCTATGCAACAAACACCTTTCTTTGCCAAGTATGGTTATCACCCATGACTTGATGCTTTTGACTTTTTAAAAGTTGATAATCTAGCGGCAGAAGATTTGACAAATTGTTTGTCAAAGCTACATGCAATAATGAAGGTGCAATTAAAAGAAGCTCAAGAACGACAAAAAATAAATGCAAATGCGTATCGCAAGGAACAACCACAATTCAATGTGGGGGACAAGGTATGGTTACTTCGTCGCAATATCAAGACTACTCGTCCTTGTGATAAGTTGGACTATCGTAGGCTTGGACCTTTTCCTATTTCTGAACAAATCAATCTAGTTGCATATCGATTACACCTACCGGAGTCCATGAAGATCCATCTTGTATTCCACGTGTCACTACTCGAGCCATACAAGACAATGGATATACAAGGAAGAAGACAAATGCCATTGCCTCCTATAGAAGAGGACAACGTTGAAGAATTCGAGGTTGAAGAGATTTTAGATTCAAGGCGGCGTCAAAATTGACTGGAATTTCTTATGCATTGGCACGGATACGATATTAGTGAACGCACATGGGAGCCATCAAAGAATCTAACAAATACATCAATAAAAGCCAATGCATTTCATCGACGACATCCATCAAAACCAAGATAAATACTCAAAGAAAATCTTTGCTATAAAGCAAAACAGGTTCTATAGAGGTTTCATTCTACCTTGTATCATTGTTTGTCATTAGATTTGTTTGTACTAAAGAGATGGAGGATCAACAACTAGCGAATTCAGCTCAAGAGCCATCATTTTTTGATTTACCGGACGAGACATTATGACTATCACAACCTTCAAGATGACAGAATAGAGATTTAAGAATCCATTAATGCCTTTCTTTGATTGATGGCGTAAATACACGCGTTTTATATCGAATCTTCGAAGAGACTCCGACAAGGATACTTTAGAGGTAAGAATCTGTTCTTAATGGGTCTTAAAAATTTTTTTGAAAGCAGTTATGAAGGTTCAATAATGTGATCAAATAACAGTAAGGGTCCTCCCTCTAAAAGATAATAATATCGATGGTTGAAAGGACCTATCAACTACCTTCGAAGAGAACAAAGATCATAATATGTGACAAGCACAATTCGACGTATCCTAGACTTTCTCAACATATAATCACCACTCCTCGTGGAACTCGTCCTTAGAAGGGGAGGTAATGTTATGGACATAAGATTTACTCCAATAAATTATCTAAGTAATATAAACTAATAGAAGTAGATAAAATAAATTGATTTGATAATATTTGATAGAAAAGCTTTCTAGAAGCTTTATAGACGGGAAATCACCTTATACGTTTATAGGCGACGGTAGGTTAGAAACTTAGTCAACAAGTTGTAGCCACATGACACATACTGCAGTTTGTAGAAATGTTAAACGGCGTATAACACATGTTGGTAGCTTCAAAGTAAACAAACTAAGTATCGTGGCACCCCTATGAAAACTCATTGCAGCAAGTTTGACACACGCAGGTCTTCAGTAAATTGTATAATGACAAGGAGGTTGTATAAAATATCGCCACCTTTGGCTAGATAGTATTTATAGAGGCAAGAATAAAGCCCTCTTCACTCTTGTCAACTCCTTTCTTGATTCTAGTCTAGTTTCAAGAGTCTTCATGTTTCTAGTCTTTGGCAATAGCCATTCAAATTTTCTTTGAATATACATACTTTCTTATTCTTATTTTGTGACTTTTCTTTGATACAATTTTCATTAGATTATATATCTTTTTCTAGTTCATGTCCTTGACAGCAGAATAGGTTAGGGTTCATAAAGTATGTTGTTTTAATGTAAATTCTTCAATTTTATGAACTCTTATGGATCTCATCTTACACTTAATTAACTAGAGGCACAAAAGACCCAATGTTTCTTAGGGCTATGACTCTCAGCTCGAGACCAAAATATGCAAAGATTCAGGGACCGTCTTATCCGCTAAAAGATTCTTTCATTGACAGACATTTTGACAAAGTTCATTCATCTATTTCAATTCCAAACTCCATAAAATATGATATATTATTTCAAGGGATTAAATTGAAACTAATAAAAAAAAAAAAGGGCTTTAGGAATCATTGTCAATATGAAATCATATGATATTTTGAAAGATTTGGATGAAATCAAACCTTCAATTTCAATGAAGCAATTATTAGGAGTCATGCCAAAATATCATTCTACATTGAATTCCTCGTTAATATGATGTAGGGCTTGTAATAAAGAAATTTGTGAAATTAGTTTAAATTTTGATCCAAGTGCACCGACTATAAATGTATCTATCGATGGTGTTTTTATTTCCAAAGTTCAAGTAGATGAGGATTCTAGTGTGAATTTAATGATTGCAGATATAATAGAATATTTGGATTTAATTCAACTCTTATCTACAACCTTGGTATTGAGAATGACAGACTACAATCAAATGAAGCCTATCAATATTCTTCGCAGTATTGATACTATTATTATAAGAATCATATATAAGATTGATTATATTCTTTTTCAATTATAGAGTTTCATATTATTCTATCCAATTTTATTAGGACGGTGTCGTATTACATGTTGTCTTCTTTGGGAATGCACCGGGCACCTGGCTGTAGAAAATAAAGTAATATTTGCAAATAATTAAGAAATCCTAATAGGTTTCGTCCATATTATGAGGAATATAATTCGAACTTCAATTCAAAAGTGTTTAAAAAAACTTCTCTTAGTAACATCAACCATACATATATCTCAATTACCTCGTTTCTTTTATAATTAAGTAATTTTTATTTTTGTTTGTAAGCCCTAATTCTAATCAGTGAGCTTTGACAAGCTATAATTTTTAATTTAACTGCCTACTTAGTGTGAAATTTTGCACACAAATGTTGATATAAGCTTTTTACATGTTCAAAAAAATTTAGCTCAACCCAACTTACAGATTATAAGAAAATGCCCAAAAAGCGCATTGATGATACTCAGCCGCCAACTTGAAGATTGATGCAGAAACTCCAGTGGTGATTTCGCCTTCTTTCACCATTAACTTCAGCTCAAACTTGGTATGTAGCTCAACCTATAAGTCTTCTATGAGCATACCAAAATTTATGTAGATCCAATTGATGGATCTTTAGTTATCACAGAAACCCTATTCAATCCTAAACTGCCAACTTCTGACAATCCTTTGTATCAAAACTCAAATATCTCTTGATTGCATTACTAGATTAATACAAATTTTTGTATACACTTAGCACACTTAACAATCTAAATAATATCAGATTTTGAACTGTAGATGCTACACAGATTGCACGAATCCCTCAACAATGCAAGCTATTATTGTCTTATATAAAATCCAAAATACCAATACACACCCTGATTTTGAATAGCGATTGCTCAGTCTTTCAAAATCCTATGGTCACAAGCTAAATGCCCTTGGAACCTTCTTCAAGCTAACTATCCAACTCTAATTGTCGATCTTTGAATGTCTCCCTCTCTTGCCTTCGGCGGTTGTTTTTGTCCCTAGAGGTCTGATTTCGATCCTATCTCATACCTGGTCTTTCTCCGGGTATCAATTCAACTAATTCTAAGAATTTTTAAGTTAAATCCTATTTTCAACTTAATCTTAGTATCAACCATAATAACTATTTTTCTTTTCTATCATATTTTAATTAACTTATAGCTTTTCAAAATCAATAATAGAGTTTGTATAACCTAGAAGAAAACTTTAACAACTAACTTTTATTTGTTAGCTGTTAAAACAAGAAAATAATCTAAGAGGCTTCTATAATCCTCTTTTTAAGTATTCTAAGTTCCTATTGAACTAAGATAATCAAGTATTAAATATAAATTACTCTTATCGTTACCTTTCGCTATATAAACGTATTGCAATACGATAACGGCCATGGCTATATGAAGCCAAAGCTAGGAATGATTGGGGCCATAGAATGCTGATTATTGGAAAGGATAGAAACAAGATTGTTTTACAAATGTATCTAGTTCAATATCATAAAAAATTTCAATGTGGCATTCCAATGTTTAGTACCTACATCATCAATATCTTCTATTATTTCATTTTTTCCATTATATCTTGCTCGAGATAACATATCTGCTACGAAATTGTCTTTTCTTGCAACATGCTTAAACTCCAGATTTAATGACTTGATATAAGCAATCCATCTTAACACTACAATGTCTGGAGTTGTGCAATTAATAATCATTCCAAGCAAGGGCAAACAATCTGTTTCCACCACCACTGTTGTCCCAATTAAACAATCCCTTTCAGCTTTCATAGCTAAAATAACTCCCCATAATTCCCTTTTCACTTGAAAATATGCACATTGGCGTGCACTTAAAACCTTAGCTCCAAATCGAAGTGCAAATCTATGTCCATTTGAATCACCTTGACCCATTGCCCATCCAATGGCAATTGGACTAGTATCCACTGTAAGAATCACTGGTCTATTGTACTTATAATCAATTTTTCTCAATATAAGAGGTGATATTAATAATTCCTTTAATATCTGTATTCCTTTGAAATGCTTTTCATTCCATTTAAAATGATAACCTTTGCATAATAATTCATACAATGGATCCGCTATATGAGCATAGTGAGGAATCCAAATACGATAAAACACACATTCATCCAAAAACCTATACACCTCTGTTAAAAAACTGCAATCATCTTTTATTCTTCTAATTGCATCAACCTTAGCTGGATCTGGTTTTCTTCCATAAAATCCACATAAATATCCAACAATTATAACTTTTTATACTCCAAATATAAATTTTATATGTAATAATATAAGATGAACTTCTTTAAGCTGAGTCAATATCTTTTCACAATCTTGTATATGATTGACAACATACTTGCGACACCCCCTTTTATCTAAAATTTCATCCTTGTCTTCTTCTTTGCACCCTTTAATAGGAACATCATCTAAAAAAGGCATAGTTTTCTCAGGAATAAAACCCCTCAATACCTTATTCATCCTTCTCATCATGTGTGCAACTGAATTAGTAGCACCTTGAGGAAGAGTACACATTTTAACTAATCCAAGTGGAATTCTCATTGTTGTCATGTCTCTACTTTCTTTTGCTAGTTAAAATTGGTCATAGCCTGAATATAGGTCACCCATTGAATAAATTGCCCTTCCTGCAAATGCTTCAACAAATTCATCTACTATTGGTCCAATTCTTGCATTTCTGATAGTCACTACATTTATTGGCTGCATATTTTGAATAAATCGTAATGATCCATTTTTCTTAGGCACTGTAAACCATTGGCTAGAATATGGTGCAAAAGAAGGCTCCAAAATCTTCATCTTCATCTTTTCTTTTAATAATTCTATCAAACTTGGTAAATACGCCTTTGGCATTAGAATTGGCCTCAAATTCCAAGGTACATGTGGTATAGTGAAAATAACCATAGGAGTTACAATATTTGGATCCACACACCCAATTTCATGAAATTCAAAGGCAAATGATTTACCTCATTTTGCTAACATTTCTTTAAAGAATATAATTTCTTCTAGCAACAAAGAACCATCAGAACCAATCCTTAATTCTTCAAAAGTTTCTTCAGTAAACTTATGCCCAATATTTCTTGGATCCCTCAAGCTCTTTTCTCTTGATGCTCCTTCTATCTGTTCTTTACAGTCTTTTGGCAAAGGTCCAGCAACAAGTTTAACCTTCTTATCTACTGTCTTGTATTTTGTTTCAACCATAACCTTTGGTGTTTGAAAAGATTCAATCATATCATAAACTTCTTTTGAATGAATCTGTATAATTTTATCATCATTATCTAATCCAATAGATGCAATTAGTTCTAAACGATCTTCCAATCTATTTTCTTCATAAATACCAATAATCTTTTCATCATCTTCTAATATTTTTAACCCATATAATTCTCTTTCAACAGCACATAATCTTTTTCTCTCACTTCTTTTTAGATCCTCAATCCTCTTATACATAACACTCCCATTTTCAAAAATGCCAATAAATCCTACATCAAAGGTACATATATCTTGCGAGAGTACCTCCCCTTTTGTACCTCCATAATCTCGCTTTATAGTGGTACTCCTCAAAAATCCGTAAATTTTTCAACAACTCTTAGCAATGGTTTCTCTTTCAATGTATCTTGATTACGTTCATAATTTGGAGGAATAGTCAAAAATTGTACTGCCTTTTTTCCATCTTCACTATGAATCCGTGCATAAGCTGATCCATCATCAAGGACTTTTGTTTCCATTTGAGTCACAATAATATACGGTTGTCCCAATATAAGAGGATAAGCTGTTGCATCTTAAACAAAGAAATTTTGTTCCATTGCAACATCACCAATCCAAACCTTCACATTCGGGCAAGCACCATATAATTCACCTCGTGTATTATTAGCTGCCCTTATTATCCATCCATGCTCCATATCAATTGGCTACTTTTGTTTCATGTAAAGATCCTTAGACATAAGATTTATTTCTAAACCATGGTCAATCAAGGCAACAACTGGCTCATCCATATCTCCAATCTTTACTAATGCCTCTGTAGTTGCTCTAGCCTAATGCTTTCAAATATAATGACTCCAAATTTCTTTCTTCTTATTACTTGGATCATCAAAATGTGCTTATTGATTATAACTCCTTCCTCCATTTGTTGATTGTTTGTAACAATTGTCAATTTCATCTTCTTCATCCTCACATATATGTGCATCAATAGCATGATTTGATCTAGCTTCATCCATTAATTGCCTCTTTCGCTTAATACTATCAATAATGACATCATGGAATTCTTTCTTTGCAATATCCAATATTTTTTTCAATGTGAATTCAACTTTAGCATTGAGGACACGTTCTTCAAGCACTCCTTTTAAATTTGTTGCTGCTTCAATATCAGAGAAAAGTTTGTAAGCCGTTGACTTATCTATTTCTCCTAAGTCCTTTGATTTTTCTTTTGAAGATATTGAAATATCTTTTGTTGGTAATTCTTGTGATGCCATCTCATGAGCCTTATCTCGTTGAGTCTGTCTTTTTGAAGAATTCCCTTTTCTTGTATCATTAGAATCTTCTCTTCTCTTTTCTTCTATCAAGGCTTTATGTTGATTTTTAGTAATATAGGCATGTATTGATAAAGCTTCTACAGGATCCTCTCAACCTGTAGTTCTACAAATTATTGCAGCAGTCCTTAATAAAGCTTCTTGTGGCATCTCCTTCTTATGCATTGTAGAAATGGCAGAAGACCAAATCCTACTTGGTTCAATATTTCCAAAAAATTCTTGCTTGCCATTATCATCCAGTCTAGTACCATAACTTGCAATTTCTATTATTACTATTCCATTCGCTGCCAAATAATCCTTAATCAATGCTTTCATACCTCCTTTACCAAAGTTGGTTTGGAAAATATCACTAGTATCCTTTAACGCCACCTTTCCATCTTTTCAAAAAACAATGCTTTGTTGGACTATTTCATTAAACTCACCACAATCCTTTTGAGAATGGAAATCATCATCATACCATATGCATCTTTGCACATACCCTTGCTTAAAAGTGGATTTTGAATTCATTACAGAAGTCTTCTCCTCAAGCCTTGCAAATTTAATTTGAAGATCCCGCATTCCGCGTATAAGTTCTTCAATCCTCATATCTTCTTTCTTTGACGTAGTTGTTGAAGGTTAAACAATAGGTACCATCAACCGTAAAGTGGGCTTTTGAGCTTTAGGTACCTGCACCATTCTTTGGATACCCCCCTTGTCCTTCCTCCTTTCTTTTTTTGCCAACAATTCTACTGCATCCTCGACTTTTTTCCAATTTGTTGTTAATCCTTCATCTTCTTCTAATTTATCTTCAAGAAAAATCTCTAACCTTTCTTGTAATTCTCCATCTGCTGCTTGAAGAAATAACTCAACCTTCTTTGGTTCCAAAGTTATTTTTTCTATTTTTGATAACCAAGAATATTGTCACTCAAATTTCCTTATTAATAAGTAGCTTGCAATTTCTTGTTAGGACGCTCAATCTATTCCAAAAATGGTTTCTTAGTGACTCGATCAGAGTCTTCTAAAAAATACTTATTTCTCAATGCACGAGAGAATTCCTCCCAAGAGCTTCCAAATTGCTCTATAAGTGATTTCACATATTCTCTTATCTCCGATATCGTAGCGAGTCCAAATAATAAAATCATGTTCCTTTGAGAGACTCGATTCAATTCCATTTCCCGCATATAACACCTTAAATACTTAGATATGTCCTTTCTATCAAATTGGTCAACCTTGTTAACTACTGCTTGCAATGCTTTGATTGCCAAAGCCTCCTTTTGATCCTTTTCTTGTTGCTGTTGCATAATTAATATAAAAAATTGAAACATATTTGCAATGTTTGGATCGAGATACATACCTTGTCCACCAAAAGAAGCTCCACTAAAAGATCCACTTGAAGCTCCATCCACAACTCTATCAATAATTCCAAAATCGACCTTTTTGTTTTATTGTGCCATTAATTCCAAATAATCACAATAAAAACTAATACCTCCCACGCCAAATTTTCACATCAGGTTCACTACTTATGTCGTATTACCTGTTGTCTTGTTCGGAAATGCACCGGGCACCTGGCTGTAGAAAGTAAAGTAATATTTGCAAATAATTAAGAAATCCTAATAGGTTTCGTCCATATTATGAGGAATATAATTCGAACTTCAATTCAAAAGTGTTTAAAAAAACTTCTCTTAGTAACATCAACCATACATATATCTCAATTACCTCGTTTCTTTTATAATTAAGTAATTTTTATTTTTGTTTGTAAGCCCTAATTCTAATCAGTGAGCTTTGACAAGCTATAATTTTTAATTTAACTGCCTACTTAGTGTGAAATTTTGCACACAAATGTTGATATAAGCTTTTTACATGTTCAAAAAAATTTAGCTCAACCCAACTTACAGATTATAAGAAAATGCCCAAAAAGCGCATTGATGACACTCAGCCGCCAACTTGAAGATTGATGCAGAAACTCCAGTGGTGATTTCGCCTTCTTTCACCATTAACTTCAGCTCAAACTTGGTATGTAGCTCAACCTATAAGTCTTCTATGAGCATACCAAAATTTATGTAGATCCAATTGATGGATCTTTAGTTATCACAGAAACCCTATTCAATCCTAAACTGCCAACTTCTGACAATCCTTTGTATCAAAACTCAAATATCTCTTGATTGCATTACTAGATTAATACAAATTTTTGTATACACTTAGCACACTTAACAATCTAAATAATATCAGATTTTGAACTGTAGATGCTACACAGATTGCACGAATCCCTCAACAATGCAAGCTATTATTGTCTTATATAAAATCCAAAATACCAATACACACCCTGATTTTGAATAGCGATTGCTCAGTCTTTCAAAATCCTATGGTCACAAGCTAAATGCCCTTGGAACCTTCTTCAAGCTAACTATCCAACTCTAATTGTCGATCTTTGAATGTCTCCCTCTCTTGCCTTCGGCGGTTGTTTTTGTCCCTAGAGGTCTGATTTCGATCCTATCTCATACCTGGTCTTTCTCCGGGTATCAATTCAACTAATTCTAAGAATTTTTAAGTTAAATCCTATTTTCAACTTAATCTTAGTATCAACCATAATAACTATTTTTCTTTTCTATCATATTTTAATTAACTTATAGCTTTTCAAAATCAATAATAGAGTTTGTATAACCTAGAAGAAAACTTTAACAACTAACTTTTATTTGTTAGCTGTTAAAACAAGAAAATAATCTAAGAGGCTTCTATAATCCTCTTTTTAAGTATTCTAAGTTCCTATTGAACTAAGATAATCAAGTATTAAATATAAATTACTCTTATCGTTACCTTTCGCTATATAAACGTATTGCAATACGATAACGGCCATGGCTATATGAAGCCAAAGCTAGGAATGATTGGGGCCATAGAATGCTGATTATTGGAAAGGATAGAAACAAGATTGTTTTACAAATGTATCTAGTTCAATATCATAAAAAATTTTAAATTCGGGATTTAGAATCAACATCCGACGATGAGGGTCAATATGATGTAGAGTATGTTAAAGTTATCAATGTAATGCAACTTGGTGATGACCCATTTCACATGCAGAAGCAAGGCATATTATATCAATATGGAGGACCCAAAGAATATTTAATATATTTAGAAGATACAAAAAACTCTAATTATGCTATCACCAATTGTATGAATAATCTCGTGATCAGTAAAGTTAGTGCATTAGAACCAGAATTGGATAGTTCCAATTTGTCAAGTTATATGAAGGATTCAGAGCAAGAGAGAAAAATTAAATTAGAAATTGTTGCAAAATGTGTGTGCCAATCCATTAACTTGGGCACCCATAAAATATCGTAAATTATCAAATTATATACCGGTGTTGGGTAGAAAGAATTCACCTTGGAAAAACAGTGGGTTCCTAGCTGCTACTAGAACTAGCAAAGAACATGAGAAGAAGCTGTGCAAGTATCTTCTATACTTGTACAATATTTGTTCAAGCTTTCAAATAATACTTATATTATACTTGTACAAGACTTGTACAATTATAAAATATAAATCCTTGAATAATACTTGTATAAATACTTATATAATATTTGGTAAAATACTTATATGAATACTTATATAAAATAGTATATAATCCTTGATATAATACTTATACATATACTTATATAAATACTTATACAAATATTATATATAATATTTATATAAATATTTATTATAAATATAAGTTTATATATTTGTATAATAAGTATAAGCTAAGTGTGTATATACTCAAGTATACCTCAAAATACAACCGCATATGAGGAATACAAGTTATACAATAAGCTGAAACAAAATAAATCACTAAAAATCCATCCAAAGTTCAAATTAAGCGTGATGATAACCTATAGAAAGCTAATAATTCATTGTAAAATATATCAAAATTTCACAAATAGATGTCTTACCGTTTAAAAGTTATAGCTAAAAGAAATAGGCACCAAAATTTCCCAGTAAATGCAAAGGTAACAAAGCTCTTCTTCACTTCAGCCTTTTTTGTGATTACTTCCCCTCTCCATATTGGGCATGCAATAGCTTTTTAAAAAGCTCACTCCATCATCTAACTTGTTCTAAAATTTTGCATGCATGCCTCTCAAACTCCAGATTTTATAGCTAGTTGATTCTGCTCTTCAAACCCTAGTAATAATTTGCCCTCTTGACACTTCACGGCTCATAAAACTTTCTTAAAAGCTCCAAATGTATTGAATTTTGTTTTCATAGAAAGCTTACATAAGCTACTATAAGAATCTAAAATATCAAAGAGATTGAAGAGATTGTCCGACTTGGGTGGTTGAGTAAAGTCTCTCCCCCTCTTCATCATGTGGCAGCAGATCCTTTCCCACTCTCAGGCTGTTAGGGACATAGTCTTAGAACCTTCTAGAAATTAGAACATTCTAGAAGCAAGTCCCTGGAATCTTCTAGAAGTTTCCATTAGCAGTTAGTGGAAGTTTCTTGAGAAGCTTCCTAGTTAGTGGAAGTTGCTTGAGAAGCCTCCTAATTCATAGAAGCTGCTTGAGAAGCTTCCTAAATTGTTAGAAGTCGCTCAAGAAGTTTCTTATTTAGAAGTATATATAGGAGTCGAGGCTGAGGAGTTCTTCAGTCTCGACAACACATCTCTTGGAGCTCTAGCTCACCTCTCTGGTGTTGCTCTTGTACTCATCTGATCAATCTAGTTCTTGCCAGTTCTCTTTGAAATTCTTGTTTAGATTTCCTCTTCGTATTCTGTGTCGGTGACAGTTTGTCGAGACTGCTCTCATTTCAGATATTAGAGCTAGTCCTTCTTGTTAGAGTGTGGATTATCCCTCTTCTTGAAGGTATACTAATATTTTAGAGGTTGCGGATTATCCTCCTCTAAATTGATATCTCTCCCATTACAATATTGGAGTCTTATTCTTCTTAGAGAGAGTGGATTACCTCTCTTCTTGAAGGATTTTAGATATTTTAGAGGTTGCGGAGTACCCTCCTCTAAACCAATATTTTCTTCTTCGTAGAATCAATTATTTCTCTCTTTTAGAATGGCTAGAGATCAAGGAATTAGTATGACTGAAAGTTCAGAGTCTAAGTTGGACGCCATTATGAATGCCCTTGCTATGTTATCGCAAAGAACTGCGGAGATTGAAGGAGCATTTGCAAGACTTCATAATGATGGAGCACCTGGAGTAACACAATCTAGAATTCATCAACCTCAAGTTTCTGCACCAGAAGAAACAGCTTTGCCTGTAATTCGACAAGAACCACTAGTTCTACAACGAAAGGAGCCTCGAGTTAGCCTTCCAGATAAGTTTGATGGTACACGCTCCAAGTTTCAAGGTTTTGTCAATCAAATCAGGTTAATAACAATTTTACAGCCCGAACGCTATCCAACGGAGGAGTCACGTGTTGGACTGGTTGGAACCCTACTTACGGGGCAGGCTCTATCATGGTTTGCTCCTTTATTCGAGAAGGGATCATCAATTTTGAACAACTTCGAAACTTTTTTGGAAGCGTTTGCGGAAGCATTTGGCGAGCATGACAAGGCTCGATGGGCTACAACAAAGATTTGATCACTACGACAAGGGACACGCTCTGCATCAGTTTATGCATCAGACTTCAGACAATTAGCATGTAACATCAACTGGGATGAAGAAGCATTGACGAGTCAATTTTATTGGGGTTTGAGGGATGATGTGAAGGATTTGCTATTATCTCTTCCTGATCCACGAATGCTCAACGAAGCCATTAGCCAAGCTGTGAAGTGTGACAACCGCCTATTTCAGCGTCGCCAAGACCAACGCTCAAGACAACATGTGACTCGTCACGCCTCAACCATGTCAGCAAGCAGTTTGAATTCACTTTTCGAGACGGACGACATGTAAATTGATGCGGTACGTGTCAAATCCCTCACTCCAGAAGAGAAGAAGCGGCGCATGGAGGAAGGACTATGCTTATATTGCAGTGAAGAAGGCCACAAGGTTGGAAATTGCTCCAAGAAGCAGAATTGACGCATTGTCAAGATCAGAGGCATGTTTTTTCAGGAAAACAAAAATGCCCAGCCACAATAGGAACCGTGCGGCTGGACAGTCAAAAATCGCAACAACAATCAAGTTCCTCCCTTTCTGCCCAACCTGCCCTTTGTTTTACAATCTCTTTGTTTTTTGGTCCTCAGAAGCTTAAAACCTTTGCATTACTAGATTCAGGAGCATCCGCTTGTTTCTTAGACGAAAAATATGCTAAATATCATAAGATCCCTCTAGTACAGAAATCTAAACCTGTTTACATAGAAGTCATAGATGGACGACCTTTACTGTCTGGTAGTGTCACTCATGAATCAGAATCTATAGAAATAGCATTTAAGGACCATAGTAGTTAGATTATCTTCAACATTATAAAGACTCCGTCAAGTCCTATTATTCTTGGTCTTTCCTAGTTAAAAAAGCATAATCCAACCATAGATTGGAGGTTATGAAAGATAACATTTCCAATAGAACGTTCCGAGAGTAAACCAGTTAGAAGACCCCGAATCAAAAAATCTTTATTTATTGAAGCAAGAGCATTTGTAAGATCGTCCAAGGAAGGTACACCATTTGTCATTTATGCGATTCCAACCAGCGAAGAGAAGATTTCGACAGCAAGTATATCGGAGCAATATAAAGATTTTCAAGATGTGTTTCAAAAGAAGAATGCTGATATGCTACCGGAGCACCGACCATATGATTGTGCCATAGACTTGCAAGAAGGAGCACAACCCCCTTTTGGCCCAATCTACAATTTGTCGCAGACGAAGTTGGCAGAATTGCGGAAGTACATTGATGAGAATCTAGCCAAGAATTTCATTCGCCATTCAAAGTCACCAGCTGAAGCACCAATCTTATTTGTAAAAAAGAAGGATGACTCACTATGGATGTGCGTG
Source organism: Physcomitrellopsis africana (assembly GCA_036785485.1). Taxonomy (NCBI): domain Eukaryota; kingdom Viridiplantae; phylum Streptophyta; class Bryopsida; order Funariales; family Funariaceae; genus Physcomitrellopsis; species Physcomitrellopsis africana. The sequence continues at coordinate 76,131 of JAWRVF010001208.1, read as the reverse complement.
GACTATCAAGGTCTCAACAAGGTAACAAAGAAGAATCGTTACCCGTTACCCTTGATATCTGGTCTTCTTGAACAACTTGGACGGGCAAGGATCTTTACAAAAATTGATCTAAGAGGAGCCTACAACCTTGTATGAATTAAAAAAGGAGACGAATGGAAGATAGCTTTCCGTACAAGGTATGGCCATTTCGAGTATAATGTCATGCCTTTTGGTCTTACCAATGCTCCGGTAGTTTTTCAACACATGATGAATGACATCTTCCAGGAGTATCTTGACGATTTTGTTATCATCTATCTGGATGATATTCTCATATTTTCTAAGAACAAAAAAGAGCATGAAAAGCATGTTCGTCTCGTCCTTGAAAAACTACGTGAGCGAGGACTCTACGCCAAGTTGGAGAAGTGCTTATTTCACCAAACTGAGATGGAGTTTTTGGGATTCATCGCGACTACAGAAGGCTTGAAAATGGATCCCAAGAAAGTGGAAGCAATCGTGTCGTGGGAGGTTCCGAAGACGATTAGAGACGTACAATGTTTTGTTGGTTTTGCTAACTTCTATCGGATTTTTATTAAGAATTATTTCCAAGTTGCTGCTCCACTCACTCAGTTGACGTGTAAGAACAAGCTCGAATGGGGATTCCTAGTAGAGAAAGCATTTCAAGATCTTAAGATGGCGTTTACAACGGCTCCGATCTTGATCCACTCGGATTTTGCGAAGGCCTTTTATTTGGAAACCGATGCTTTGGATTTTGCTTTAGGAGCCGTACTTTCACAGATGGATGCTGATGAAAAGCTCCATCCAGTTGCATTCTATTCTCGAAAGTTCTTTGCTGCTGAGATCAACTATGAGATCCACGATAAAGAGCTTCTTGCTATAGTGGATTCTTTCCAAGAGTGGCGTCAGTTTCTCGAAGGAGCGGCACATCAGATAACCATATACACGGATCATAAGAATTTGGAATATTTCATGTCGGCTCGAATTTTGAATTGGCGTCAAACTCGGTGGAATATGTTGCTATCCAGATTCGACTTTGTTATCACTTATCAACCTGGAAAGCAATAAGGACTATCTGATGCATTATCGAGGAGATCGTATCTTGCACCAAAGGCTGGAGAGGCAGCATTTGACCAACAGTGTACGACGCTATTGAAGCTAGAACAATTCCGGCTTCACGCTGCCATTGTACCAATCAATGTTGACTTCCTCAATCAAGTACGTACCGCGACCATTGAAGATTCAATAGCAGTTGATATCAAGCAACGTGCCAATAATGACAAGTTCAAAGTGGAGGGAGATCTTTTATACTTTGAGGAGCGGTTGTATATTCCGAAAGGACCAGTACGGCTCCAAGTTCTTGAATCTCGTCACGATTTTCCAGCTGCGGGACATTTTGGATTCAACAAGACTTGGGAACTTATTTCTCAAGATTTCTGGTGGCCCTAAATGTGGAAGGATGTGAAAGATTTTGTCTTCACTGGGCGAAGATCTCGCTCATGATCTAAAATCCCTGTGACGCCTCTTACGGACTTTATACCATTAAGCACCTACCGCCGCATCATGGTCTTCGCGGCCTATGACTTTATTACGACTAAGCACCATCGAATTTCTTTTTCGACAAGAGGATTTTATAGCAGATCGACTTACAAAGATGGCGCACTTTATCCCTTGCAAGAAGACATCGTCAAGTGAAGATACAGCAAGGCTCTTTCTTGATAATGTGTATCGATATCATGGCCTATCAGATGATATCGTGTCGGATCGAGGAACTTAGTTCGTATCAAAGTTTTGGAGATCTCTTTTTGAAATATTGAAGGTGGATATCAAGTTTTCTTCAGCTTTCCATCCTCAAGTTGACGGCCAAACAGAACGGGTGAATCAAGTTTTGGAACAGTATCTAAGATGCAGCATCAACTATCAACAAGATGATTGGGCCGCATATCTATTGTTAGTCGAGTTTGCATATAACAACACCTTGCACGCGTCAACTCAACAAACACCATTCTTTTCTAACTATGGGTACCATCCGAAGCTTGATTTGTTAAGTCTGTCAACGAATAACAACCCAGCAGCTGAAGGATTTGTGAAGCAGCTATCAGAGCTTCAAACTATGTTAAAGGTGCAATTGCAGTCTGCTCAAGAGTCTTATAAGACATCCGCAGATAAACTTCGAAATCAAGCACCTATTTTCAAAATTGGAGATAAGGTATGGCTACTTCGATGGAATATCAAGACCAAGCAGCCATGTGATAAGTTGGACTACCGGAGGTTGGGACCATTTGTCATCTTGAAGCAAATCAATCCAGTGGTGTACTGTCTGGAGTTACTAGCTGCTATGAAGGTACATCCAGTCTTTCATGTTTCCTTATTGGAGATTTATCGAGAATCGTCTTTTCCTAGAAGAGTACAAAGTTCGCCACCTAGTATCAAAATCGAGAACCACGAGGAATACAAGGTAGAAAAGGTGCTAGATTCACGGCGTAAATGGGAAAAATTGGAGTATTTTGTACATTGGAGAGGCTACGATATCAATGAGCAAACATGGGAGCCGGCCGAAAATCTCGCCAATGCGCCGCAAAAGGTACAAGAGTTTCATCAACAATATCCTCAGAAACCTAAGCCGGTTCGAGGATAACTTCTTTCTGAAGCTTGCTCATCTAGTAACATAAAAGGAGGGGAAAACACTACCAAAATTCATAGTTGATGTAGTTATTTTCTCCAAGATAGAATAGATCTTTTCTGATAGCCATAGTTTGGTCTTTCGACATGGATAGCCAAGAGATAGATACCATGCCAATCATATCATCTCAACCTACTAGCTCACGAAGGCGACCTCGAGATGAAGAACCACCTGCACCACGACGACGACGGAGGATACCAAGTAATCGATCACCGGTGATTGTATTTGAAGTCGAGCCTACTTACAATGGTCAGCCAGAAGGTATATTTGCAGGACAGTTCCACAATGAGGACACGGAAGTTCATGCTTGGTCGGAAGTTGAGGGCGTGGGCCACTACCGTTGGCTTCAAGGGCCGATGAACCACTTGCCTCGTGAAAGACAATTGGAATTCATAGCAGACGTTATGCGACAGATCTTTATTTTTTTGCGTTGGTATTGACTGACAACAACATTGCTTCTCGGAGACCTTGAAGCTAAAGGAGGGAGTGATGTTAGGGACATAGTCTTAGAACCTTCTAGAAATTAGAACATTCTAGAAGCAAGTCCTTGGAACCTTCTAGAAGTTTCCATTAGCAGTTAGTGGAAGTTTCTTGAGAAGCTTCCTAGTTAGTGGAAGTTGCTTGAGAAGCTTCCTAGCTAGTAGAAGTTGCTTGAGAAGCTTCCTAATTCATAGAAGCTGCTTGAGAAGCTTCCTAAGTTGTTAGAAGTCGCTCAAGAAGTTTCTTATTTAGAAGTATATATAGGAGTCGAGGCTGAAGAGTTCTTCAGTCTCGACAACACATCTCTTAGAGTTCTAGGTCACCTCTCTGGTGTTGTTCTTGTATTCATTTGATGAATCTAATTCTTGCCAATTCTCTTTGAAATTCTTGTTTAGATTTCCTCTTCGTATTTTGTGTCCGTGACAACCAGTATACAAATTATTAAAGAAGGATAAGAAGTTTATTTGGAAGGATGAATAAGAAATAGCTATGAAAAATTTGAAGAAGATTTTGAGTTCACTGCCTGTCCTTAGACAGATAGATTATCAATGTGAAAGACCAGTGGTTGTAACAGTGGATACAAGTCCAATAGCAATTGGATGGGCTATTGGACAAGATGATAGAGAAGAAAGGAGGCTTGCTATAAGATTTGGAGCCAGGATTCTTACAAAAAGACAAAGGAATTATCCACAAGTTAAAAAAGAACTTTGGGAAGCACTCACTGCTCTAAAGACTGAGAGGAATTATTTGATCGGAACTAGAGTGGTTTTGGAGACATATTGTTTGCCTTTACTTGGGATGGTAATCAACTGCACTACTCCAGACATTGCTATGTTGAAATGGATAGCCTATATAAAAACATTGAATCCTGTTTTGATACATATTACTGATAAAAAGAACTCAGTGGCAGATATGCTGTCTAGAGCTAGATATACTTTTGAAGAGAAAATGATGGCATATGAAGATGGTGAACATCAAGAGGAGAAGAACTACGGATATTTATTTGCTACTAATGGAATGGATTTTGGAGATGAGGTTTAAATCTTCTATGAAGATTTATATGAAGACAGGCTGAGGGATATTGGACTTTATTTAAGTACAATGAAGAGGCAAGAAGGCTGGATGGATAAGACTTTCAAAGATATCAGGCATCAATCCTATACTTATTTATTTAAAGATGGATTTTTATAGAAGAGGCCTAAAAGGGGTAATAAAATTCTATTGAGGGTAGTGGGAGACCTTGACACCAAGAATAAAGTTTTGAAAGAATTTCATGATACACTCTAGGCAGGACATAGAAGAATTTGGGCCACTTATACCAAAATCAAGGAGAGATATTGGTGGAAGGAATTGTACAAGGATGTTGAAGATTTTGTGAGTTCATGCATAGAATGCCAACTACAATCTAAGGTCACACATAGAGATGGGCTACATCCTACTAATCCACTTGCTATACATTATCAATGGGTGATTGATTTGGTAGCTATGCCATCAGGATTTTGGGGCATGAAATATTTGGTCTTGACAAGAGAAGAATTATCAAATTATGTTGAAAGGAGAGCATTGAGAACGAAGACTACAGAAATAATATGTAGGTTTATATTGAAAGATATTTTTAGCAGATATGGAAGCATTGGAAAGATGAGAGCTGATAGAGGAGAATTGGATGCTGTTGAAGCAAGAAAATTCTTTAGCAGGTATGGAGTTCAGCTAAAGTTGACTACTTCTTATAATCCTGAAGCCAATGGAAAGAGTGAGAGGGATCACCCTCCTATTATTTATGCATTGGTCAAGGTATGTAAAGGTAAGCCAATTCAATGGCCTAAGCTACTTTCATTTGCTTTATGGACTGATAGGACTACTCATAGTATTGTCACTAGTTATATGCCCATAGAGTTGATGTTAGGACAAAAGCCTATGATGCCTGTTGAAGAAATATATCCTACATGGATGTTTTTATCTTGGAAAGACAGTATTGATAGAAAAAAATTATTAGAGCTCCGGATTGAGCAGTTGGAAAGGTTACCTGAGGCCCTACAGATAGCATCTGAAAGATTAAAAGAGGCAAGGTTGAAAATTAAAGAAAGATTTAATAAGACTCATAGATTAAGGCCTAAGCCTATAGAAGTTGGAGATTGGGTTCTAGTTTATAATAGTAGTTTGGAACATCAACATAGTACTGAAAGAAAATTTACAAAAAAATGGTTTGGTCCATATGTTGTAGTCACGGTCCATGATAATGCCACATATTCTTTACGTGAGCTAGCTGGAGCTATCATTAGAATCCTAGTAGCCAGAAAGAGGGTCAAGACTTTCAAGAGAAGAGATGGAAAATTCACAATAAAAGTCCTTGAAGACATTTCACCTCAACACTTGAAGGAAGGACATGAAGTAGAAGAACCTATGAGTGATTCAGACCACTTTCAAGAAGATGAATAGACGTAATATGTGGCACATACCAGAGGATGTGCAGGTTTGGAGGAGGTGGATGTCGTACTGTAATTGCTTACAGTATATAAAATCCACTCAAAATGTATAATATATTTATAGATTTAAATATATATTAGAATAATTAATAAAGTAAATTAAAGGGGGTTGGTGTAAGAAACTTTATTTTAGATTTTACTTAGTTTGGTTATGGCTTTTAAATTATATAGAGCCTAAATATTTAGTATAAAGCCTTGAGAGGCAATTGGGGTCCAAAGAAGAAGAATTAAACTACAAAGAGGCATATTTGGAAGGATGAAGACAAAGTGAGGATGAATGAAGACAAGGGGTGAAGTTCTTCATTCCTATTGGTTGAATACCATGCCCAATAGGCTTTGAGGAGGCTGCCCGCAGCAAGAAGAAGGGTTTTGGCGACTTCAAGGAAGGCATTTGAAAATCAAAGACTAGGGTTAGAAAGCTTATTTTTTGGGCTACAATTTTGGTGTAAAAATTGAGAGATTTGGAGTTTTTATGAGGGAGAAGTAGGCGCTTGAAGTTAAGGTGTGCAATTTGTACCTACTGTCACTCTATCAAAGATTGGAGGAGTTGTATGAGAGCTTTTGGAAATCAAGAGGTGCGGCTAGAGAGGTGATTTCAAGTTCTACACTTGATATGGAAGAATTTCTATAATAGGAGTTTTGAAGAAGGAGATATTGGGAGTCAAAGACAGCAATTCGAATTCCAAGGTAGTAAGTAGGCCGTTTTGTTCATAGTGATGGGTTTTGCCATATCTTGAGTTTCTAGACGAATTTTTGTCTAAAAATTTCCAAGAAGGTGAATCTTTGTACTAAGAAGCTATACATCAAAGTTTCATAGTATTTGGACATTGGGTTTGTGAGATATGAAGAATTTAGTACTCAGGTGTTTGAAAACAAGGGTTTAAAACTATTGTTAGGGTTTTTACGATATCTAAAGATCAATAAAGAATCAACACTTGAAATTTGTTGTGCTAACTAATAAGAGCACATCAGTACTTATGTGAAATTTTAGTAGATTTGAACGGTTAGATTAAGAGTTATAGGTTAATAAAGTTCGGAAAAAATTCCCTTTCTACGGGTGAATGAGGGTTTAGAGTATTTTGATATAGTTGAGTGTTTTTGTGAAATAAGGCTTATGTATTGGATGTAATAGCCCTAAAAAAATAACTTTTATATAAATTTTGAGGGTTTTATTATTTTGGATCTTGATTGAGTATTTAGTTGCAGCCAGAAGCCCAGTGCTTTCTTGAGGCAGATTCTCTCTACCATGACACCGTGTTTCAATTCTCCCCTTTTACAAATTTTTTTTAGGTAGCATAAGAAAAATAAGTAATACAACAATCACAATTCATGTCCTCAATACTTGTCTTATAAATTTGACATGTATCTTATAAATTGAACACATGTTGGAGGTCATATAGAGCCTCACCACATAGCTCTTAGGTAGATAGTATATATAGAAATAAGAGTGAAGCTTTTTTTACTCTTGACAATTCCTTTCTTGCTTCTAGTCTAGTTCAAGAGTCTTTATATTTTTTAATCTTTGGCAATAGTTATTCTAATTTCTTCTTAAATATATATTTTTTCTTATTTTTAATTTATAATTTCTATAATACATATTGCATTGGTTTATGCATCTTCTTTCAATTTGTGTCCTTGATAAAAAGTGTGGCCATCTTTAATCTTGTCAAGATCTTTTTTATATTCTGATCTTAATTCAAGATTCTATTTTTTTTTGAGTTTGTCAATAAACATTTAGTTTTTTTTAATCTTATATCTATCTCTTTTTTATTTACTTTCTCTCTTTTTAAATGACAAATTAATATATTTTCTTTTAGAGTTTTATTTAGATTCATATTTTTAACAATTTGATATGATTAATATTCATAATATTAGAAATTGATCTTTTTATTAAAAATTCTTATTTTTTAATTATCCAATTCAAATATGATAGATCAAATTTATTGAAATTTTATTCAATGGATTTGTTCTTATTATTTTTTTCATCTTTTTTAGAACAACAAGATTTTATATTGAATAATTTGGATGTATTTTTAGATTTTTTATTTATTTATATATAAAATATGATATAATAAATATTAATATTATTTCTTCAAAATTAATAAATATTAATAAAACTTTGAAGAAGTTTGTTGAATATAGATTATATATTTAGATTCCTATTAATATACCATATGGCTATTAAAACTTATCCCATATATTTTTTATTCATAAAAAATTATGCTAGAAGCAATTTACAACTAGACACTTGGGCTATAAGCCTTGTGGTTCTTAAAAAGCTTCTATAAGATTTATTTGGTAGCTAATATATATAGAAGTAAGACTAAGACCATCTTCAATCTTTTTAACACCTTTCTTGTATTTTAATCTTGATTGAAGATTCTTTAATTCTTTTGTAATTAACAATAGTTATTCTCATTTAATTTCTATTTTATATCTATCTTTTTTTATCTATCTTCTTTTTTTAAGAGTCACAAGGATGTATTGTCTTTTCAAAGCTTATCCAATTTTATGTTGTTAAGACATGATGTAATTTATATAGCAACTAATAGTATTTAAATTTTATGACAAAAAAATCAATTTATATTTATATATAGACCTTAATTTCAATAACTAGTAATTGGTGTTAAATAAGATAATATTGTATTGATTAGTCAATTTTTTTATAACTTCTAATATGATGTGAAGAAATTATTGTTCAACTTGTTTAATTGTCAAACTTTAAGTTAAACAATTGATTTTGCTATCAAATATAATATGTAATTTTTAAAATTTTAAATAAAAAATTTGTATGTTAGTATTTTAATATTTTTATACTTCTATTATATATACTTTTATCAATCAAAATATATAATTTAATATAAAAGATATACAAATTGATGCTATATATTTTAAATCCATTATAAGACCAAAAAAACTTAGGATCAATAAAAAGGATTGTGCCTATATTATAAAAAATTAAAATATTTAATAATATTAAAAATAGTATTATTCAATACTATCTTCAATATTTTTAATAATATTAAAGATAGTATTATTCTTAAGAATATTTAATAATATTGAAGATAGTATTATTCATTGACAATATTTGTTAAAACTAAAGACCAACCATTAACAAAAAGATGATATAAATAAAAGAGAAAAAAAATTCAAAGATCAATTCTTAGAACTTCTTTATAAGATGGAGAACCAAGAATTTAAAGATTCATCTTAAGAGTTGTTGTTTGCAAAATTGTCAAATGAAGCACTTAGGTTGTTTAAACCTTTACAATGTTATATTGGAGACAAAGATCATTATAAGAGACATAATATTCTCTAAATAGATTATAAAATATAGAATGTATGATACTATAATGCTAGAAGAAACTCTTGATACTTAGTGATACTATTGGAGGTAGGTATTATCTTTGATGGTATGCAAATTGTGTTATTTGAAGATTATTAAGAAGGCCTCAATAATGATTAAATAATTAGGTGGTCTTCTTACTTTAATATAATATATTATTGATAACTTAAAAAAGTCATTAATTATCTTTATTTATAATATAAATTAAAATTTATTGCTAATATTATTCAATGAATCTTGGATTTCATCAACTTATGAAATAATTTAGTTGCTTTTTGTAGAACTTATTTCTAAAAAAAAGAAGGAGAGGGGGTAGGAGAGATAATGTAATGGATATTCATATTAATTAAGTATATAGAAGTAAGTAGAAATAGATAGAATCATATTAAGTGAATAACATCTTTTTTTTTAAAAATTTAAAAAGTTTACAAAATGCTAATTAGATCTTTAGATTCTTTTTATTATATAACATGGCTATTAAAACTTCTCCTAGAAGTTTTTTTTCCTTAGAAAGTCACATTAGAAATAACTTATAATTTAATGCTATTATATTATGTGAAATTTAGCCTGAGAATGTATTAGATATTTAACTATGGAAGGATTCCAATCCACATTGAAGTTCTTTTTATAATCCAAAAGCAATGCATAAGGTGTTTAAAAACACCCATCTTAATAATTTTAATTCTATTAGAATCCTCAATTTAATTTATACTTCTATCAATTTTTAATTATAATCTATGTAATCATAAATAACTTAAATAAGATCCTAAATAAATTCTATTATAGAATAAATACATCCTATCAATCTTGGAGAAATCTTAAATATATCTTATTAATTCTTAATCAAATTCCAAACAATTTTCAAATAATCTCAAGCAAATCCTAAGCAATTCTAAATAATCCTTATCAAACTCTAACAAAATCTAAAATAAATCTTAATTTTATTCTAATAAATTCTAATCAAATTTTTAAAAAATCCTAATCAATTTTAACTAACTCCTAATTAAATTCTAAATCCTAAATCCAAAAAAGATCCTAATTAAATCCTAAGTAAATCCTGACCAAATCCTAACCAATTCTAAAGAAGTTTTAAAGAAATCCTAATAAAATCCTAAAAAAATCTTTACCAAGTCCTAACCAACTCTAATCAAATTTTAAAGAAATTTTAATCAAATTCTAACCAAATACTAATAAATCTTAAATAAATCCACTAGCGAATAAAAATCTTTATAATTTTTAAATTAATTATTAACTTTATTTTAAATATTGCATATCTATCAATCTTCTAATTGAAAACAAGCTCAAAAAATTTGAAGACAATTGTACTTACAAATTGAGAAAAAAAAAGACATAATTTGTTCAAGTATCAAACAACTTCTTTTTCCAACCTTGATGTTGTGCTCTCACCTTTATACAAGTCAACACCAAGATATAATTCACCTTTATACCAATACAAATGACACCAATACAAATTCACCTTTATACATGTCAATACCAAGATATTCACCTTTATATATGCCAACACCAAGATATTCACCTTTATACATGTCAATACCAAGATACAATTTACCTTTATACATGTGCTCTCACCTATAGACATGTATAAAGGTGAATTTGTATCTATGAAGCTCCTAAGAAGCTTCTTTCTAAGATATTATTAAATTAATCTACTTCTATCTACTTCTATCTATCCATATTAATTAGATAATTATTGGAATAAATCTTATGTCTGTAATATTATTCTCTCTTTTAGAGACAAGTTCTATAAGAAGCAATGATTGTATATTGAAGAAGTCTAAAATGTGCCAAATTATATTTGCTACATATTCTAATCTTTGTTTCCTTTTAAGGTAGTTAACAAGTCCTCTCAGCCATCGATAATATCTCATACTTGGGTAAGAGGATCATCCTATTATTTGATCATTGTTGAGGCCTTTATAACTTCCTTCAAAGAAAACATTTGCAATACCATCAGGATTAGTTCTTACCTCTAAAAATATCACCAAATATCAAGAGTTTTTTTCTAGGTCGTGATATCAAATATGTTATATCTCACCATCAATCCGAAAAAGAATATGTTATTTTTAAGGATCTTTATTTCTACTTCGTCATCTTAAAGGTTGTAATAGTCATAATATCTTGTTTAATAAGTTAGCAAATGATGGCTCTTGAGATGAATTTGTTGATTATTAATTCTCTATTTTTTTGACTCAAATAAATTTAAAAGAATAGCAAATAATAATATAAGATAGAATAAAATCTTTATTGAACTTTCTTTGCTTTATAGCAAAGATTTTTTTGACTCTTCATCTTAATTTAGATGGATGTCGTCAATAAAAAGCATTGATTTTTGTTGATATGTTTGCTAGATTTTTAAATGGCTTCTATGTGCATTTACTAATATCATATCTGTGCCAATGTATAAGATATTTTAGCCAATTTCAATCTTGTCTTGAATCTAAGATCTCTTCCACCTCAAATTCTTTATTATTGTCTGTTTTTATAGGAGGTAGTGGCATTCGTCTTCTTCTTTGTATATCCATTATCTTGTATGATTTAAGCAATAATATATAAAATACAAGATGGATTTTTATAGACTTTGGTAGATGTAATCAATAGGCAATTGGATTAATTTGTTCATAAATCAAAAATGGTCTAAGCCTACAATAATCCAACTTGTTACAAAAATGACTAGTCTTGATATTACGATGAAGTAACCATATCTTATTGTCCACATGGAATTGAGGTTGTTCTTTATGATAGACATCTACATTGATCTTTTGTTGTTCTTGAGCTTCTTTTAATTTTGCATTCATTGTTGCATATAATTCTAACAATTGATTTGCCAAATCTTCCGCCATAGAATTATCAGCTTTTGAAAAATCAAAAATATCAAGTTATGGATGAGAACCATAATTGGAAAAGAATGGAGTTTGTTAAGTAGACAAATGTATCAAATTATTGTAAGCAAACTCTACCAGTAGTAAAAGACTTGTCTAATCATCTGGATGATAGTTGATGATACATCTTAAATATTACTCCAAAACTTGATTTATCCATTCAATTTATCTATTAGTTTGGGGATAGAAAGTTGAAGATAGTTTTATATCCACCTTCAATATTTTAAAAAAGATTCTTCAAAATCTTAATACAAATTGTATCCCTTTATCTGATATATTTTTTAATAATCTATAATAATGATAGATATTATCAAAGAAGACTTTAGTTTTTTCTTCACTTGTGATAGATTTTATACATAATACAAAATAGACCATCTTGATGAAACAATCTACAATTACGAATATAAAATCATATACACTTAAATTTGAAAGATTTGTAATAAAATCCATAGAAATAGAAGACCAAGATTGTTCTAGTATAAATAATGATTGAAAAAGTCTATAAGATTGATGATGCGGAATTTTTGATCTAGAATAAATGTCACATGACTATACAAACTCTTTAATAGCCTTCTACATTTGAAGCCACTAAAAATCTTTTGATATTAATTCTAAAGTCTTATTATATCTAAAATGTCATACTGTAGAGAAGTTGTGACAAGTTTTAAGAGCATATAGTCGTGCTTCACCTTTTGGAACATATAGGTATCCTTCAAAATAGAATAGATTGTTTTTGAATTTGAACTTGAAAGTATCATGAAACTTAGATGAATTATTCTTAATCTCATGAACAAAAGGGTCTAAAGACATATTTGATTGGACTTGCTTGAGAAAAATTAAATCAACAGTCAATGTTGATTTTATTATTTAAAGATGAAATTACTCCAACTTCAAGAAGATTGTTTTATATTGATCAAAAGCTGAATCTTCTTCTTTTGGTGCAAGATGAGAATGTCTAAAAAGATTATGAAATTATCTAAAATGGATTATTAATCATTGTATTCTTTTGGTGCAAGATGAGAATGTCTAAATAGATTAAATGGATTAGAAGCACCTTTTAGATAATGACACCATTCTTGAAAAGAATTTAAAATTGTAAGAAGTTCCTTATTATGGATTTTATAGTTGACATTATATTTGAAATGCCCATACCTAGACTGTATTTCAAACACCAAAAGGCATGACATTATATTTGAAATGTCCAAAAGACAAGACATTATATTTCAGCATCTGCAATAGGTGTGGTGTATATAGCAAAAGATGATCATTCTTTTGTTGCATATATGAAAGCTTTTGCTCTTACCAGTAAGAGTTTGGATACATTGGACTTATATATTTCTACTTGACTGATGGATTTTTAGATTAAACTATAAGAAAAGTCAAGATTACAAAAAGTTTAATTTTTTTGAGGATTATATTTTTCTAATCATGATGATTCTAAAATAATTGAGTCAAAGGGAGATTTAATTACATTAAATATTACTATCCTATTATATTTTTTAGTTATTACATCAAAAGGAACAATCTCATAGGTAATATCTCTTGAAGATAACAAACAACTATCTATGACTTCTACGTGCATGGATTTAGTTTTCTTGACTAGAGATATTTCTTGTTTTTTGATAAAATCTTTATCTATAAAATAAGCTAAAACTCTAAAATCTAATAAAGCAAGGACTTTGTAATTTTTAGGTCCTAAAAATACATCTATTGTAAAATAAATGAGGGGCCTAAGTAGAGAATATGACCTTTATAAGGTGTTGCTTATGATTCTAGTCGCATGATCCCTATTATAGCTGAAGAAACTTATTTTCTTATATGTTATCTTCGTTAGCAACCATACTCCTCATTTTGTGATTGTGTTGCTGCTTTGGATAATGTTGAGTAGTGTATTTTGCCTCTCTATAATATAAGCACAAATCCTCTTGACAATGTGAAATCTTTTTCCGCTCAGTGAGCAGTTTAAAACATACCACATCAATTTGCATTAGATTTGGTTTAATTAAATAAGTTTATGGAAACTTAAGAGTTGCTATAATTAATTGATTTATTCTTCTCCAGCCAAATCTATGTTCTTGACGCCTTTCAAATAATCAATTGTGACATGTTATGGCTTGAGTAATAAATTATTCCAAAGAATCTACTTTTGACATTATTAGTAATAAATCTTTGGCATTATCCTTCAATCTATAATAAAATTAATTGATAAGGGCTTTATCATTCTACTCCATATCGCAAGCAAGGTTTTGAAATTCTATAATATATATTGTTGCTGATTGTGATCCTTGTCGTAAAAATAAGAGCTTAATTTTTGCTACCCTCTTTTGATTACTTTTTCCAAATGTGGCCGTAAACACTTCAAAGAATGAATTCAAATCATAAAAAAGTCGTGAATCTTTTTCTATTAAAGGTACAAATCAAAAAAGAGCACTTCCAGATAGAAGTGCGCCTATGAATCTAACTTGAGTAAATCCATTAGAATATTAGAAAGGATGCAACCTTAGATATAGCTTGACTTATTACAAAAACCCTCAAAATTTTGATCTTGTTCCATCAAACTTTTCAAGCATACTAATCTTTGCTTTCTTTACGCTTGTAGAAGCAAGGCCTTTTGGATTTGATTGTGAGGCCAATTTACTTGCTTCTCTCAACTATACAACTTCTTAGTATAAGCTCTGGATTTCTCCAATACGTGTAAGAATAGTACTTTCATGATTGGTATTAGTGATTTATAAAATTTCCACCTTAAAAGTGTTAACAAGCTTTTGAAGACCTGAGATAGTTGCAAATTTATTCTAACTTCTACTAAGTGTAATATCTATGACCTTTCTTTCTATTTTAGACAACTTAATAACTCTAAAATTTAAATTAGAAGAGGGTAATCTGCAACCTCTAATATCAAATAAAAATCTCTACAAAGATAAGTGATCTACTCTCTTTCAAGAAAAAAATCAATATTAGAAAGCAAAGAAAGTTAATTTAAAGGTGGATAGTCCACAACCTTCAAATACAATAATAAAAGTGAGATAATCCACTCACTTTTTAAATACAAAATAAAAACAATAAATTCTTCACTCTTATCAAACTATTAAGGACATGAATCATAAAGGAACAAAATATTAACATAATTTTGTGTCAATTAAAAAAATACAAAGTCACTGAAAGATGGAATAATATTAAAATTAGAATGGCTATTTCCAAAGACAAGGAGGCTAGAGACTCTTGAAATAAGACTAAAAACAAAAAAGGCATTGATAAGAGCAAAGAAGGCTTTATTCTTATCTCTAAATATACTATCTACATAAGAGCTATGTGGTGGCGTTTTGTAGGACATCTAATACGTGTCCAATTTGCAAAACACATGTTAAACTTGTAAGACAAGTTTCCTATATGTGCACCACATACTTAACTTATTCCACAAGCTACCAATATGTGCAATACAAGGCTAATTTGTTGGCTAAGTTTTTAACCTACCAATCACCTATAGACATGTATAAAAGTGAATTTGCATCTATGAAGCTTCTAAAAAGCTTCTCTCTAGGATATTATCAAATTAACCTACTTCTACCTACTTCTATCTATCCATATCAATTAGATAATTATTGGGATAAATCTTATATCAATGACATTCATCCAAATCAAACTCTAATTTTGTGTAGCTCTTAAAAAGTCTATATAAATCCAAAAGTGCCTAAAATCAATTTGTATAGAATATTCTTAAAATTTGCTCTCTAATCCTATTCTTCAATTAACAAAAAAATACCACGTTTATCATAGGTGTGCAATTTTGTGCCTTGGGAACTAGTTTCAATCTTGGTTTACAAATGGTCTACAAGTATCAATCTAAGATTTTTTTAGATAATTTTTACTAAAAACTACCTTTGACTTTTACCTAAAGATGCCTATAATATTATTTTATCTAATGTACCTTATTTTGCCTCATTTATGGTCCTATAAAATAAATAAAAATCTTAAAAAAGATAGCATAAATAAATATATATATATATATATATATATATATTTCTTCTATCTTTTATTATATTTTTCAAAGAAATATTTTATTAAATCGTCAATTAGGTCCTTCAAAAATATAAGTCTTTATTTTATTTTTTTATCTAATAGTTATATTATAATACAACAATACTTAGACTATAAGTCTTGTGATACTACGGAAGCTTTCATAAGGCCTTCTTGGTAGCTAATATATATATATATATATTAAAAAATAAAAATAAAGTCATCTTCAATCATATCAATACTTTTCTTATATTTTTGTCTTGGTCTAAGACTCTCTAATTTTTTTCTATTTGATAATAGCAATCAATTTTTTAAAATTTTTTTTAAAATTTTTTAAATATATATTTATTTCTTTTTATTTAATTTCTCTCTTTCAAGTTGCACATAAACATATTATCTTTTATAGTTTTGTCTAGATTCATATCATTGGTATATATATATTTTTTATTTCTTAAATTATTATTATAAGATTTTTTTTTATAATATTTTTATTACATTTAGGTTATAAAGAACTTGAAGATAAATTATACAAGTATAGTCAAGTTCATCTATGTAAAATAAAAGTAACAAAATAAAATAAAAATAAAAATAAATAAAAATATATATAATATAAAAAATAAAATAAAAATATATTTTATAAATTAATATTTATTTTTAATGAAGTTTTTAAATCTTTGCTATTAAATAATTAATAGAATTCTTTATTTTTTATCATATTTTTTAATAATATAATTTTTTTTCTATATATATATATATATATATATATAGATATTTTATCAAAGATATAAATTTAGATAAAATTTAAAAGATAATACATTCATTTATCATTGAAGAAAGGAAAAAGTAAGAAGAAAAGATGTAAATATATATATATATATATATATATATTAGATAGAAAAGAACTAGAATGACTTTTGTCAAATACAAAGAAATTAAAGATTCTTGAATCAAGATTAGAATGTAAGAAAGGCATTGACAAGACTAAAGATGGCCTTATTCTTATCTCTATATATACTAACTATCAAGAATGCCTTGTGGAAGCTTCTTAAAGACCACATAACTTATGGCCTAAGCATCAAACTATAGGTCACTTCTAATGCAGCTTCCTAAAAGTAAAAAACTTGTGGAACTAGTTTTAATAATCATGTAGCATATCTATAAGAATCTAAAGATCTAATCTATATCTAAAAAAAATTCTTGAAATTTTTAAACAAAGATATTATCTATCTAATATGCTCTACTTACTACTATTTAATTCTATTTATTTAAGTAATAGAAACATCTATTATATGTCAATCCTTGCCTAATTTATTCTATTTACTTCAAATATAATCCTTTATTTAAATCACTTTCAAATATATATATATATATATATACAACTTCTAAATTTATATTTTTATATTTTTATACTTTATACTATTTTTTAATATTAAAAAACCTAGCAACTCTAGATGAAAGAAAAGTCTTAGAGCTCTTTCAAATGATTGAAAACTTTTAAATTAAATCAGTATCTCTAAACATTCTTGTTGGAAAGCACCTGTTTGTGATTGTTTATTTTTTGCTATATTTTGATATGAACAACTCATATACATTGCATGAAGTTTGTTCATGC
Organism: Physcomitrellopsis africana; assembly: GCA_036785485.1. Taxonomy (NCBI): domain Eukaryota; kingdom Viridiplantae; phylum Streptophyta; class Bryopsida; order Funariales; family Funariaceae; genus Physcomitrellopsis; species Physcomitrellopsis africana. Next base: position 58,613 of record JAWRVF010001208.1, on the reverse strand, counting down.
TTACATCAAATACATTATCCACCATTACAGAGGTCTTCTTATCCTTGTGCTGTACTGACATAGCCACTATTGTCAGCCAAAGCAGACAAGAGAATAGCCAGGTGGCGGCCACTGATTAGGAGCACGCAAAAGGCACGATAAGAAGACCTCGTTCTTACTGACCCTCAACAAAAGGATTAAGTATTATCAAAGAGAAACAACCTGCAAATGCTGAGCTACAAGGCTCAGGATGAGCTCGGAGGTTGCTAATTCTACATTCTTCTGGCCTAGAATCTCAGGCTCTGAAAAAACTAATGTGACAGTTTGCATCTGTGGATGTGTTGGGACTTCCCTATGGCACCAACTAATCCTCTCAAGGACTACGTATAACCATCGCAAACTTTCGGTCCTCGTTTCTGAGTGCGAGTGGTTGCGATTCTGGAAGCTTTGACTGCAATCGGGTGATGAAGTTCGACGGTGGTCTCCAAACCAAGTCTGCGTCTCACGATTACTTTCAAGCGCAGCACAACACGGTGCGTCGGTATGGAACCCTATTTGCACCAGCATTGATCTGACAGAATGTCGATAACCCAACTGGAACCGCCGACACGCACACGAGGGAGGAGGATCCAACCAACCTATCCAACGTGCTGTCTCAACGCTGGAATGTCCTACCTCTAGAAAACTTCTAGCATCGACGGTGGGATTAGGAAGACAACACAGTCGACGCGTGAGGGGAAGAAGAGACGATGAGGCGGTGTCAAAGTCAACGGGAACTGACTTTTTATGAAAACTAGATGTATTGGTTGGCGATGTGAACCGCGGTCGAAGGTCGGTCGTCGTGGGGAATCTTTAGGTCACCGCTGGAGAATTTGCCAGTTCCCGACTGGCACCGGAAGGCTTCACTCCTTTCTCCCCCTCGCTTGGACCTTGCGTTCGGTTCAGAGGTCGGGTTGCAGACTTTCCGCAGACACTTTGGCCCCTGTGTAACCAGCATTAGCGCCGCTTGCGTAGTACAAGCAGACTTCAGTTGTTGCCGAAGCACTCAAATGATCCAAAGCGATGGAGAGGGCTCTACCCGATCTCAGTCGCTAGAATCTGAGACAGAAAGTAGGGTTGACAGGAGCCGATGGAAGCGATTAGAGTAGTTTTGCGTCGTTCGGCCATCTAGTGGGGCATTTTCCTGGGGTCGGTAGTTTGGGTCCTGCTCAGTATTGCGGCCCTTGTCTCATCAGTTGTTAGGAACTTCGTTACGGGCGTGGTCGATAGTGTGCATTTTTCCGAAAGTCGAGATTCTTTACCTCATACTCTACCTCACAGATCTCGGGGTAGGGGAAATTCCAGTAAACATGGAAGTGGTTTATGTCCAAATCACGCTCGAATGGGCCAGGGGAATCAAAGCAACCACTCTCCTGGGTAAATCATGCAATTTAGTGATTTTTTCGATAGCTGCCTTCAAATTCTTTTTCTCGCAAAGATTTGCTTTGGTTGATTCCGTCTACTTGATCAAAAGTAATGTTTGTTCTGGGAAAAGTGGTAGCAAGGACTGAGTCGTCTGGTTTTGAATCTGGTTGCAGATGCTGGTACAAGTGTATATGCAAAAGTGGAGTATCTAGATCTTATATATAAGACTAAGAAGGTGAAAGGTATGACGTCTTCTTTTATCCATGCCCGTTAAAATTTTTACCGATTGTTTGGTGTAAGGATTGTGGAAGAATCCCGGTTGCTGTCTAAATCCAATCGATTGGCACTGAATTACCGACAAATGTATCGGCATCAGTTTATTTAGACCAAGTAATCCCGTTGCAGTAGTTTATGCTTTGACTTATTGCTCTACCTCCAAAGAAAATTGGGGAGATTAGGATCTAACATTTTGGTGTTATGGTAGATATGGGGGAAAATCCTGTTTGGAAAGAAACAAATAAGTTCGATTTCGTCTTCAAGCCTCAAGAAGGGGACTTCATCACTCTAAAACTCTACAATAGAAATGACACGCGTATCGGATTAGCGAAGTAAGATTTATGACAACTAATTGCGCACAATCTAGCCAGCTCCCTTTGTTGAAGCAAATCAAATGAAACACTGATGCTAGTTTATGGCTTTTCTCTCCATTTTCTGACTGATCAGCACTGACATAACTCTTCTTTGTAAGATGCTCCTACAGAGTTTCCTATGAGGATATAATGAGGCTGGAGAATGAACCGACAGACCAGCTTGTTCCAGTCTATGCTAGGAAGATTGGTGAGAAGAAGTGCGGGGAAGTGTGCTTAAAATTACAAAAAAAACAGCAGGAAGTGAGAACATTCAAGATCCAAAACTTCCTTTCTTGTTGACGTGCCCTTTTCATGCCTTTCTGTAGAGCACAGTCTATGGATCTTACTCATATTCACACTTAAATTTTTTGTTCGACTTCTGGAACAGACTGCAGGAGCATATGGGTTAATGAGGATAATGTTAGTTCAAGGACATGTCGAGAAAATGACCTCTTTGCTGGGTTAGTTTCTTGGTCTTTCACCTCGATTGAAGCAACTTCGTATGTTATCGATGGGGTTTCCGAAACTTTATACTTTCATATGCCCAGCCTTCGCCTGCGCAAAACTATTGACCGAATACTGAATTACTGTTTTTGCATCCTCGTTGCAGAAAAGACAGCTGAAGTCCACGTGAAACTCTTATACGAGCATTTGCAATATAAAAGCGAAGTCTTGAAAAGTAAGTTCCAGACAGATCTTGTCATCTCTAATCAAATAGACTAAATTCACAGTTCGAGGCTAGAAATATTAGCTTACAAACATACACCTCATTCGTTCGTGAAGCGTGAGTGACACCGTATTTGTGAAATGTGACAGGATCGGGAGGTAAGTTTGTGTGGGGCCAAGGTTCCAGCAGAAAAGCCTACGCATTTGCAATCAACAACAAAGAGGCTACGCTTACGCTCCAGGTTTACAATCATGAAAAGTTGGTTGCATTTTGCCAGTAAGTGCAATGTGCTCCAAATATTTTAAACACTAAACTTTGAAGTGCTGCTTTTGTGCGGTTGGTAATGTGTCGCACTTTTGTTTTGATTTTGGTTTTGACTTTCTTTTCCTTTTCCCGATTTCTTTGTTTTTTGGGCACTGGATCTGTTTCGATTCAGACCTGGTATATGAGAAATCGTAAGACAATCACTTGAGAATGATTTTCTTTAACTGGCTCGTGCTTTTGTTGTGCAGCATTCAGGGGTCCGAAATATTAGAGAGGTCTTTAAAGAAGGTGGACTTCCGCAAATATCACGACAAGTTCGTTGAGCTTGAACCAGAGAGTATTAGAAACGAGAAAGGAAATGTGGGGACAATTACTTTCGAAGTTAATCTTAGACATGTAAGTCCACATAAATATGGTGTTGGGTGCTACAGAATCTACCATTATCGCACTTTGGATTAAACGTTCACAGCTTGCACTTAGGTTTAAATTACGGAAAAGAAGTCGATGCTCTTTAGTGAACTGCCAGGTTGTCGTCGTAGACATGCAAGTCGGGTCTTATGCTTGTTTAACGTTATTCTCACTGCCCCTTCTGCAGCCTCTCATTGATAGAAGACAGTCATTTCCTCAATACCCTGATGTTCCATCAAATTCTATGCACCCAGAGCTGTATATTATCCATAAATCGCATTCCGTTATCCACAGGCCTACACCAGACTGGGTGCACGTCCAACCACATTCGGAGGATGTGCAGGTTCGCCATCAAGTAAATCACCACCCACCACAGATTCCCAGGCATCCTTCGACCTCAGCAGGATCTGATCAAGTTCCAGTTCCGGAACCGGAGCTACATTGGGAGAATATGCAGGTCGACCACCAAGTAAATCATCACCCACCACAGATTCCCAGGCATCCTTCGACCTCAGCAGGATCTGATCAAGTTCCAGTTCCGGAACCGGAGCTACATTGGGAGAATATGCAGGTCGACCACCAAGTAAATCATCACCCACCACAGATTCCCAGGCATCCTTGGACCTCAGCAGGATCTGATCAAGTTCCAGTTCCGGAACCGGAGCTACATTGGGAGAATATGCAGGTCGACCAGCAAGTAAATCATCACCCACCACAGATTCCCAGGCATCCTTGGAACTCAGCAGCATCTGATCAAGTTCCAGTTCCGGAACCGGAGCTACATTGGGAGAATATGCAGGTCGACCACCAAGTAAATCATCACCCACCACAGTTTCAAGAACCTCTGTATCCCCTGGGACCTTGGCTTCCTTCTAATTCATCAAACAACAGATGGCCGCCTAACTGTGGGAAGGCTCCAGCTCCATCCGCACCACCTTTTCCAGGATCTGATCAACTTCCAGTTCCGGAACTGCAACAACATTTAGAGGGCGTGCAGGTTCATTATCAAGACTACAATCACATACCACAGGTACCAATGCATCCCCTGCTCCCATCACGGTCTTCGTTTCCCCCGGAATCTCGGCTTTCTTCTAATCCACCAACCAACAAATTGCCGCATAACCTTGGGAAGGCTCCAGCTCCATTTAGAGCACCTTTTCCAGGATCTGATAAACTTCCAGTTTCGGAACAGCAGCCACATCAGACCACACGATCGCTGCAGTCCCCGATTCCTTCTCCCCCTCAGTCTGCGCCATCCCATCCAGGATCTCAATCTGCGCCATCCCATCCAGGATCTGACCAGCGTCCAGTTCCGGAACAGTGTCCAGCGCCGGAACAGCCGCAAGATGAGGTGAGAAATTACCTCGACTTCTTCTTCTAGAGGAAACCCGCACCCTCGGAGCAATCGGCTCATCTTTTGGGTCACCCAATGTATCTCACGGAAGGATCTTTGAACAGGTGCTACTTGGATTCAAACGAGGCAGATGTTTTTTCTAACCGTCACTTTAGATTCTAGCCTTTGCAATCTTCTTCGGGTAGGCTTCGAAAGTAGGAAATTGTCCCTTGTATTCAAATCTTCGGAAAGGAAAAAAAACACTTCGAGGCTGGCTTTGTGTATACAATTGGTTTAGACGTTCACTTTTGTTGTAAATCACATCTCTTTGTTGCGTGAGACCATTCTCATCGTACATGACTTAGAATCATCGTCCACGTCCAGTTGCATTCGACCCCTCCATGAAGTGCGCCAGTGTAGAATGAACCTCGTTGCTCGCGTCGGTCGATGAAAGCACGGCTCGAAGCAACAAAGCGAAGCATCGGCACCGACTCAGACTCGATCCGCGGCCCTCGGCTTAAAATTCTCACCGCATATCTCGGAGGGTGCGATGCGGATCCATTCCCGAGGTGGGTCTGGAAACTCGAAACCTGGGATCCATTTGGGATTTCAAACTCCTCATCCTTAACCAGTCGGGCCCTGCCGTCCACGTGGCTTCTGATAATTACCTCTATTAGAAATTAGAGGTTATTAATTGAAGTCAATTTCTAAAATTATGATTAATTGTTGGGGGTTATTAGTTTTGGGGGGATTAATTATTGGGGAGAATATTATATATATATATATATATATATATATATACATATGTACAAATTAGTAGTAGTAGGGAAAAAAGAAAAGAAAAAAGAAAAGAAAAAAGAAAAAAAAAAAAGAAATATAATCTAAAGCATAGCAAAGTATAATGTCTTAATTTTTGTGTGATGAATTATTTAATGGATTTTTTAATCAAAATTTTGATAATTTTTTAAATAATATTTTAATATAGAAGTTAAATATATAAATATATTCAAAAATTAACATTAAAGTTTTATAAATATTTTTTATAATGTAAATATTAAATTTTTAAAAGAATTATTGAAATATTATAAAATATTTTTAAAATATCATTAAATAATTTTTTAAACATATAAAAATAATAAAAATAATAAAAATAAGAATGTGTTAATTATAAAAAAGATTTTAAAATTTTTAACTATATAATTGGTAGTATTAGTTCTTAGATTTTCTTTCAATTAATATTTTAAGTAATAAAAGAGTTATTTTTAAAATTAAAAAATAAATACTATCAAAAATTAAAAAAATAGTTACTTTCAAAGAACAATAAAATTACAATTAAAATTTTATACTTTTAAAAATTAATTTATCAAAATAAATAAATTGAATACATGATAAATCTTAAAATAAGTAAACTATACTATTAATTTTATTTTTTAAAATTTTATTTTTTTCTTTAATTTTTAAGAATTTATCAAGCTTTATGCCTAGCTACCATCACAATATTTGTTTTGTACCATGATTTGGTGTCTTTGTTTGCACTTTTTGTTCCGATCCTCATTCAATGGATGACGTAGTTGTAGATAAGATTGACACAATATTACAACACTATAGGTGGGGATAAGTACAAATCCAAAGATTTATATTTTTTATTATTAGATACCAAAAGAAAAGATATGGTAAGGTAGTGGAATGATTTTGATGTGATTTTAGAAGATAGTCATAAGTACAAACAATAATTGTGTAAGTTGAAATGCCTTCTTTGTCATACAAAGCTTTTATTAGCAAACCTAACTTAATGTATAGCTAGCCACTTCAAGAAAGATGGCATATGTGTTGGCTCCTTAGGAAAGGCCTCAAAAGCCAGTAAGACCACAATAACATCAATCACAACTACTAACAAATAAGGCTCTTTTGATAAATTCATGGTTTTAGCAGCCATGAAGAAACATGCTATTGATAAAATGTGTGGTTCTTATATACTAACTCCATTGCTCTACACTTCATCAAAGACCTACATTTCAAAAAGGTTTTATCCAACATGGGTGTTGAGTTGTTTGACAAGAAGTTACTCTCTACCAACATTCTTGACAACTCTTACATTTAAATTTAATATGAGATAGTTACATCCATCAACAATAATAGGCTTGTAGATATTTCTACTGACAATTGGAAGAAAAAGATAGCAAAGCAAGGAGTGTGTCAAAGATACAAATTGAAAAGAGATGCATAAATCAATAAAATTTGTGTAAAAAGAAAATGACAAAATAAAAATAAGAAAGTATATATATTCAAGAAGAAACTAGAATGGTTATTGCCACAGACCAAAAAATATAAAGACTCTTGAACTAGACTAGAAGCAAGAAAGAAATTGACAAGAGTGAAGAAGACTTCATTCTGATCTCTATATATACTATCTATCTAAGAGCTATGTGGTGACGCTATATAAGACCTCCAATATATGTTTAATTTGAAAAACATATATCAAACTTATAAGACAAGTTTTCTATATGTGTACCACATAATTAGCTTATTTGACAAGTTACTAACATGTACGATATGTGGCTGAATTTGTTGGCCAAGTTTCTAATCTATCAATTACCTATAGATATATATATATATATATATATATATATATAAAGATAAAATCATATCTATAAAGCTTTTAAGAAGTTTCTCTATAAGATATTATCAAATTAATTTATTTTTATTTATTTCTATCTATCTATATCATTTACATAATTATTAAAATAGATCTTATGTCTGTGATATTATTCCTTCTTTTAGGGGCAAGTTCTATGAGGAGCAATGATTACATTTTAAAAAAGTTCAAGATATATTGAATTGTATTTGCTACATACTCTGATTTTTGTTCTCTTTGAAGGTAGTTGATAGGTCTTCTCAGCCATTGATAGCATCTAATACTAAGGTGGCAGGACTACTCTAATATTTGATTATTATTGAAGGCTTTATAACTTCCATCAAATAAAACATTTGAAACACCATCAGGAGTAGTTCTTACTTCCAAACATATCAACAAACATTGAGAATCTCTTCAAAAGTTGTGATACCAAATACATTATATCTTGCCATTAATTCAAAAAAAAAAAATGTTATTCTTGAGGATCTTTATCTCTATTTTGTTGTCTTAAAGGTTGTGATAGTTGTAATGTCTTATTCAATAATTCAGCAAATGATAGCTCTTAAGCTAAATTTGTTAATTGATTTTTTATCTCTTTAGCACTAAAAAATCTAAAAAAATAATAAATTAATGATACAAGATAGAATAAAATCTCCATTGAATCTGCTTTATTTTATAATAAAGATTTTTTTTTTTTTTTTTTTTTTCTTTATTTTTTTTTTAATGGATGTCGTCAATGAAATGCATTGACTTAGGTTGATGCATTTGCTAGATTCCTAAATGGCTCCTATATACATTCACTAATATCATATCCGTATTAATGTATAAGATATTTTAGCCTATTTTGGTGTCGCTTCAAATGTAAGACCTCTTCCACCTCAAATTCTTCATTATTGTTTATTTCTATAGGAAGTGGTGGCATTTGTCTTTTTTCTTGTATATCTGCTATCTTATATGGTTTAAGCAAAAATACATGGAATACAAGATAGATCTTCATAGACTTCGGTAGGTTTAATTGATAAGCAATTAGATTAACTTGTTTACAAATTAAAAATGGATCAAGCTTCTAATAATCCAACTTATTACAAGGATAAATAGTCTTGATATTATGATGAAGTAGTAATATCTTATCATCTACCTAAAATTAGGATTATTCCTCATAATAGATATCTACATTGATTTTTTGTCATTCTTAAGCTTCTTTTAATTGTATCTTCATTATTGCATGTAATTTTGATAATCAATTTTTTAAGTCTTTTGCTACAAGATTATCAACTTTTGAAAATTCAAAAATATCAAATCATAGATGATAACCATAATTGATAAAGAAAGATGTTTGTTGAATAGAAAAATATCTTGAATTATAATAAGAAAATTTTGCCAATGGCAAAAGAATTATCCAATTATCTTGATAATAATTCATGGTACACCTCAAATATTGCTCCAAAATTTAATTTATCCATTCTGTTTGTCTATTAGTTTGAAGGTGGAAGACTGAAGATAGTTTTATATCTATCTTTAATATCTTAAAAAGGATCCTCCAAAATTTTGATATAAATTATATCCTTCTATCTGATATGATATTCTTTGATAATCTATGATAATAATAGATATTATCAAAGAAAACTTTAGCTATTTTTCTATCTATGATAGATTTTGTATATAATACAAAATATACCATTTTGGTGAAACAATCTATAATCACAAATATAGAATCATATGAACTTGAAATTGATAGATTTATAATAAAATCTATAGAGATAGAAGATTACAATTATTTTGATATAGATAATAGTTGGAAAAGTCTATAAGATCGATAACAAGGAGTTTTTGATCTTAAACAAATATCACATGACTACACAAACTTTGTAACTGCCTTTCACATTTAAGGCCACTTTTGATAATCTTTTGATATTAGTTTCAAAGTCTTGTTGTATCCAAAATATCTTATTGCAAGAAAGTTGTAATGAACTTCAAGAGTATATAGTTGTATTTCATCTTTTAGAACATACAAGCGTCTTTCAAAATAAAATAGATTGTTTTAAAACTTAAACTTGGAAGTATCATAAGACTTAGATGAATTATTTTTAATATCATAAATAAGAAGGTTTAAAAATATACTTGATTGGACTTGCTTAAAAAAAGTTGAATTAATAATTAATATTGATTTTATTGTTTGAAGATGAAATTATTCTAGTTTCAAAAAGACTATCCTTTGTTAATCAAAAGATGCATCTCTTTCTTTTTATACAAGATAAGAATATATAAAAAAAGCATCAGAGAGACCTTATTATTTTTTTGGCCAATAACTGATAATAAATTTGAATCTTAACAAAGATATATTCCAACAAGCCTCACAAAGACATACTCCAATAAGCTTGACAATGATTCAGCATATGTACTAATATGAAGTATTCAAGATTCTTATTATCTATATATATGACAATTGGATTAAAAATCCACAATTACAAGAAGTTTTTTATCATGGATTTTGTAATTAATCTTTATTATTAAAAAAAAATTAGAATAAAAGTGACAAGGTGGAGTTTGTCATTTGCTTCCATTTATGATAATATCACATCCAAAGTAAAGTTTGATGTATTTTTTTCTATAAAAAATGCTTTGAAAAAATTGATACGATACAAGATTGGTCTAAAAGTAAAAATTATCTTCAAAGCTTCAAATAATACTTTTGTTTCTCTATTCCACTTAAATTTGTCCTTACAAGTTAAGCGTGTAAGTAGAATTGTAACTTGAGAAAAGTTCTTGATGAAGATTCAATAATAATTGATAAATTTAAAAAAATATTACACATCTTTTATTATTCTTAAAATCTTCCAATATATGATTGTCTAAACTTTCTTAAGATTTATCATGAGATCATCATTTAAAATGATTTATTCTAAAAAATCAACTTGAGTAGTATGAAATACACACTTTTTTATCTTGACATACAATTCCATATCTATAAGTTTTTTGTAATACATGATAAATATATAATTTATATTTTTCTATATTCCTAAAATAGATTAAAATATTATTTAAATAATAGATAATAAAATTATTTAAGAAGTTATAAAAAATATCATTCATGAGATATTAAAAAATAATTAGTACATTTGTGAATCTAAAAGACATAACATTATATTCAAAGTGTCCATACCTTGTTTGAAATATAGTCTTTTATTTATTCTTTTCTTTAATATAGACCAAGTTGTATGCTCCTTATAGGTCTATTTTTATATAGATTTAATTAATCAAGAAGTTTAGATATCAAAGATAGAAAGTATCTATTCTTGATGGTAATCTTGTTGAGCCCTCAATAATCTATACATATCCATAGTGATTTATCTTTTTTCTTCACAAATAAGATAGGAGCTCTTATTAGAAAATTTGAATGGTATATAAAATTCTTGGCTAAATTCTCATCAAAATATTCTTTGAATTCAACTAACTCATTTTGTAATAAATTATAGATTGGTTCAAATAGAGGCTAAGTTCCCTCTTTGAGATTGATTGAGTAATTATATGAACACTTTAAATATAATATGTTCTAAAAGAATATCTATATTTTTTTAAAAAAAATATTTTAATAATCTCAATATTCACTTGAAATGCCATTTGAAGTCTTTCCACCATCAAAAATGGATGTAGCATAAATAACAAAAGGTAATCCTTTTTTTATTACATACATAAAAGATTTTACTTTTTTCAGCCATGATAAACTAAAAATGACTAAATTAGAGAGAGATTTAATTATATTGAAGATTATATAATTATTATTACCATCTATTGTTATATTTATATGAAGAATTTCATGAGTAACATCTCCAAAAGATAATAAATAACCATCTATGACTTCTATATGTATAAGTTTAGTTTTTTATATTAAAAATATTCGATGACTTTTAACAAGCTCTTCATCTAAAAAACATGATGAAGCTCTTGAATCTAGCAAAGCAGAGGCTTTGTGATTTTTAAATTCCAAATACACATCTATTATAAAACAATGAGAGAATTCCGAGAAAAATATGTGAATAAATTTTATCTCTCAATCCAAATTAGTGTTATATTTATAAGAAGGATTTTATGAGTAATATCTTTAAAAGACAACAAATGACCATCTATGACTTCTATATGTACAAATTTAGTTTTTTATATTAAAGATATTTTATACCTTTTAACAAACTTTTCATATAAAAAACTTGTTGAGGCTCTTGAATCTAACAAGACAAAGGCTTTGTGATTTTTAGATCCCAAATATATATCTATTGTAAAATATAGAGAAAGTTTTAAAGAAAGAATAAGACCTTCATTAGGAGTTGTATAAGATTCGAGCTGCACGGTCCCTATTGTAGCTAAAAAAATTTGTTTTTCAACATATTGTCTTTTTTGATAGCCGTATTACTCATTTTGTAGTTGAATTTTTTTTTTTGAACAATATTGAGTAATGTACTTAGATTCTCTTCAATATAAGTATAATCTTTTTTGATAATAAGTCTTTTCTTATTCAATAAGAGGTTTAAAACATACTGTATCAATTTGCATCTCTTCTATTTTCAAATGTACATATTAAGAAGATGTCAATATTGCCATTGATTTATAATAACGTTGAGGCTCTCTTATACAAAATTCAAAAAATTGATTGTCACACTTTACAATAAAGTCAATTGCTTGACTTAATATCTAAGAATTGGATAAGTTAAGTATTAATTTCTTTATCTCATATTATAATCCGTAGAAAAATTGATTAATAAGTGTAACATCATCCTACTTGATATCAGTTGCTAGTTGTCAAAATTGTAAAGCATATAATATCATTGATTGATTGCTTTGTTATAAGATATGGATCTTGTTGGTTGTAATACAAATTGCATCATATTCTCCATATATAGATTAAAACTCTACTAAAAATACCTTTAAATTATCCAATATTGAATCACATTATTCAAAAAAAGATAAAAACCACAATAAAGTAAAATCTAAAAGTAATATTCTAATAAACCTGAATTTTGATCCTTGAGTTGGATAACTTTGAGGTTGAAATTCAATCACTAATTGTATCTGATTGATGAATCTTCAAAACTTAGATCTTATACCATCAAATTTTTGAAACAAATTAATTTTTTGATTTTTTGATTCTTGAACAATGTTCCATCATAGGTGAAGTAGTATGGCTTAATATAGATATTGAAGCAATTCCAATCATCTCTATATCTCTACTTCTTGTTAATCTTATTACTCCTTGTAGTGGTAAATTGAGTTAATACATTGCAAGTATTTATTCTTTCATTTGCTCTTGCATTTGTATCATCGTGCTCTTTATTTCAACAAGCTCTGCTAAAATAATATAATAAAAAAGAAGGTATCTACTCTCACTTAAGAAATGTAGAATAAAACATTCAAAAATAAAAATAAAAAAATTCTAAGAATAATATCAGTTTAGAAGTGGATAATCTATTACTTCTAATATACTTATGTTTTATCAAGAAAAAAATATAATATATTCTTAATCAAAAAAAGATAAAACTTTAATATTATATGTAAATTTTTATCAATCTGTCAAGGTTACAAATTGAAAGAAGATACATAAATTAGTAAAATTTGTGTCAAAAAAAAATGACAAAATAAAAATAAAAATAAAAATATATATTCAAGAAGAAATTGGAATTTCTATTATTAAAGACTAAAAAATATAAAGACTTTTGAACTAGATTAGAAGCAAAAAAAGAGTTGACAAGACTGAAAAAAGCTTTATTTTTATCTTTATATATACTATCTATCTAAGAGCTATGTAGTGATGTTTTATAGAACCTTCAATGCATGTCCAATTTATAAGACACATATCAAAATTATAAGACAAGTTTCCTATATGTGTGCCACGTAATTAGCTTGTTTGACAAGCTATCAATATGTGAGATACGTGACTAACTTGTTGGCCAAGTTTCTAATTTGCCAATTACTTATGTACATGTATAAAGATGAAACCATATCTATGAAGCTTTTAAGAAGCTTCTCTATAAGATATTATCAAATTAGTCTATTTTTATCTATTTCTATCTATTTATATTATCTGAATAATTATTAGAATAGATCTTATGTCTGTGATAGAATGCCATTGATTATTATCAACTTGCTATAATTAGATAGAAGAACAATTTTTTAAAATATACACCAATATAACGGTTATTGATAAATAAATTATAAAGTGATATTTATTAAAGCATTTTAGCTTTAAATTTTTAATAAGTCAATATTCATAAGTATGTTTTTTTGTGTAGTTGTACAAAATACCTTTTTTGATTGCAATTATGTAATGCTCATAATACATATTAGCATGTAGTTTATAATGCACATGCTAAATCTTGTAATCAATTCTGTAGGTCATTAAAATTGTTAATATGTATAAAGATAAGAATGGAATAGGAATTTATATATTGAGTTAGAAAAGTAAATTATTGATAGTGATATTAGTAGGCTAGTAGATTAATTGATGGAAAATACCAAGGCTAATCATAAAGCAATGGAAGAACTTGAAGAGCAAATCTCTATAGCTTTAGTTATTGGTTGTTAAATGCATACACTGTCTTTGCTATGCAAGAACTTTGTAATCAAGAAGAAATATCCCTTGTTAACTAAGACCTTAGATATTACGAATATGATATTCAATACCACTAATAATAGCAAGTATATTAGGTCATTAGTGTTAGACATACAAAAATAAGAATACAATAAGGTGAATAATTAGCATATAAGTATTGATGTGATATGGATGATACATAATGACAACTCAGCTAGTTGCTATTGAATGTCTATATAGTTTCATTAGCATCTCTAAATTGCATGAAAATTAATAAATAGCCACTCCCAATAGACCATTGTCAATATTTGTAGATAAACAAGTAATAATGTAGATGATAGTATATGTTTTTAGACAAGTGTCAAGGACATCAACTAAAAAAAGATGTATAATCTAATGAAAACTGTGTCAAAGTAAAGTCACAAAATAAAATAAGAAAGTATGTATATTCAAAAGAAAATTGGAATGGCTATTGCCAAAGACTGGAAACACGAGGACTCTTGAAACTAGACTAGGATCAAGAAAGGAGTTGACAAGAGTGAAGAGGGCTTCACTCTTGCCTCTATAAATACTATCTAACTAAGAGCTATGTGGCGGTATTCTATAGGACCTCATACACGTGTCTAATTTGCAAGACACGTGTCAAACTTGCACGACAAGTTTCTCACATGTGCGCCACGTACTTGGCTTGTTCCACAAGCTACCAAAATGTGTGACACATGGCTAGCTTGTTCTACAAGCTACCAACATGTGCGCCATGTGGCTACCTTGTTGACCAAGTTTCTAACCTACCAATCACCTATAGACATGTATAAAGGTGATTTCGTCTATGAAGCTTCTAGGAAGCTTCTCTATCAGATATTATCAAATCAACTTATTTTACCTACTTCTATTGGTCTATTATTACTTAGATAATTTATTGGAGTAAATCTTATGTCCGTGACATTATCCCCCCTTCTAGGGACGAGTTCCACGAGGAGCGGTGATTACATGTTGAGAAAGTCCAAAATACGTCGAATTGTGCTTGCCACATACTCTGATCTTTGTTCCCTTCGAAGGTAGTTGATAGGTCCTTTCAGCCATCGATAATATCCCATACCAGGGCGAGAGGACCACCTTGTTATTTGATCATTGTTGAGGCCTTCATAACTTCCTTCAAAGAAAACATTAGGAACACCATCAGGAGTAGTTCCTACCTCTAAAAGTATCACCAAACATCGAGAGTCTCTTCCAAGGTCGTGATACCAAACACATTGTATTTCGCCATCAATCCGAGGAAGGACATGTCGTTCTTGAGGGTCTTCATCTCTATTCCGTCGTCTTGAAGGTTGTGATAGTCGTAATGTCTCGTCCGGTAAATCAGCAAATGATGGCTCTTGAGCTGAATTCGCTGGTTGTTGATCCTCCATCTCTTTAGCACAAACAAAATCTAATGACAAACAATGATACAAGGTAGGATGAAACCTCTATAGAACCTGCCTTGCTTTATAACGAAGATTTTCTTGAGTATTTATCTTGGTTTTGATGGATGTCGTCGATGAAATGCATTAACTTTTATTGATGCATTTGTTAGATTCTTTGATGGCTCCCATGTGCGTTCACTAATATCGTATCCGCGCCAATGCACAAGATATTCCAATCGATTTCGGCGCCGCCTTGAATCTAAAATCTCTTCAACCTCGAATTCTTCATTGTTGTCCACTTCTACAGGAGGCGGTGGTATTTGTCTTCTTCCTTGTATGTCCACTATCTTGTATGGCTCGAGTAGTGACACGTGGAATACAGGATGGATCTTCATGGACTCCGATAGGTGTAATCGATATGCAACTGGATTGATTTGTTCAGAAATAGGAAAAGGTCCAAGCCTACGATAGTCCAACTTATCACAAGGACGAGTAGTCTTGATATTACGACGAAGTAACCATACCTTGTCCCCCACGTTGAATTGTGGTTGTTCCTTGCGATACGCATCTGCATTTGTTTTTTGTCGTTCTTGAGCTTCTTTTAATTGCACCTTCATTATTGCATGTAGCTCTGACAAACGATTTGCCAAATCTTCTGCTGCTGGATTATCAACTTTTGAAAAGTCAAAAGCATCAAGTCGTGGGTGATAACCATAATTGGCAAAGAAAGGTGTTTGTTGCGTAGAAGAATGTATCGTATTATTATAAGCAAATTCTGCCAATGGCAGAAGAGCTATCCAATCATCTTATTGGTAGTTGATGGTACACCTTAAATATTGCTCCAAGACTTGGTTCACGCGCTCTGTTTGTCCATCAATTTGAGGATGAAAAGCTGAAGATAACTTTATGTCCACTTTTAAGATCTTAAAAAGGGTTCTCCAAAATCTTGACACAAATTGAGTTCCCCTATCCGATATAATATCCTTAGATAACCCATGATAGCGATAGATATTATCAATGAAAAGCTTAGCTATTTCTTCACCTGTGATAGATTTTGTGCATGGCACAAAATGTGCCATCTTGGTGAACCAATCTACTATCACAAATATAGAAGTCATAAGATCTTGAGCTTGGAAGATCTATGATGAAATCCATAGAAACAGAAGACCATGGTTGTTCTGGAATAGGTAATGGCTGAAGAAGCCCAAAAGGTCGATGACGAGGAGTCTTTGATCTTGAGCAGATATCACATGATTGTACAAAGTCTTTGACTGCCTTCCACATTTGAGGCCACCAAAAATCTCTTGATATAAGTTCCAAAGTCTTGTTGTATCCAAAATGTCCTGCCGCTGGAAAATCATGACGTGCTTGAAGAACACGTAAACGTGCTTCTCCTTCTGGAACATATAGACGTCCTTCGAAATATAGTAGATTGTTCTTGAACTCGAATTTAGAAGCATCATGAGACTTGGAAGAATTATTCTTGATATCATGAACAAGAGGGTCTGAGGACATACTTGACTGAATTTGCTTGAGAAAAGTTGAATCAACAGTCAATGTTGATTTTATTGCTCGAAGATAAAACTGCTCTGGTTTCAAGAGAACTGTTCTTTGTTGCTCAAAAGCTGCATCTCCTTCTTTTGGTGCAAAATAAGAACGTCTAGAAAGGGCATCGAACAAACCTTGTTGTTTTCCTGGCCGATAAGTGATAATGAATTCGAATCTTGACAAAGACATGCTCCAACGAGCTTGACGACGATTCAACACGCGTGTTGATATGAAATACTCGAGGTTCTTATGATCCGTATACACGGTGACTGGATTCAAAGCGCCTTCTAGATAATGACGCCATTCTTGAAAAGAATCCACGATTGCAAGAAGTTCTTTGTCGTGGATCTCATAATTGATCTCGGCTGCTGAGAATTTTCTTGAATGAAAAGCTACTGGATGAAGTTTGTCATCTATTCCCATTTGTGACAAAATCGCACCCAAGGCAAAGTCTGATGTATCTGTTTCCATAAAAAACGCCTTGGAAAAATCTACACGATACAAGATTGGTGCAGAAACAAACAATGTCTTCAAAGCTTCAAATGCTGCTTCCGCTTCTTTATTCCATTGGAATTTGTCTTTACAAGTCAAACATGTAAGTGGAGCCGCAACACGAGAGAAGTCTTTGATGAAGATCCGATAATAATTGGTGAATCCCAAAAAACATTAGACATCTCTTACCGTCTTTGGAATCTTCCAATTCATGATTGTTTCAACTTTCTTAGGATTTATCATGAGACCATCATTTGAAATGATGTATCCTAAGAAATCAACTTGAGTAGTATGAAATACACACTTTTCCATCTTGGCGTACAATCCCGCATCTCTAAGTTTTTGTAATACTTGACGAACATGTATTTCATGTTCTTCTATATTCTTAGAATAGATCAAAATGTCATCTAGGTAGCAGACAACAAAATTGTCTAAAAACTCGCGAAAAACATCATTCATGAGATGTTGAAAAGCAGCTGATACATTTGTAAGTCCAAAAGGCATGACATTATATTCAAAATGTCCGTACCTGGTTCAAAAAGTAGTTTTCCATTCATCTCCTTCTTTGATGCGTACTAGATTGTATGCTCCTCTTAGATCTATTTTTGTATAGATCCTAGCTTGATTCAACTGGTCGAGGAGTCCTGATATTAGAGGTAATGGATATCTGTTCTTGATTGTGATCTTATTGAGTCCTCAATAGTCAACACACATCCGCAATGATCCATCTTTTTTCTTCACAAATAGAATTGGAGCTCCTGCTGGAGATTTAGAATGACGTATGAAATTCTTGGCCAAATTCTCATCAATATACGCCTTGAGTTTAGCTAATTCATCTTGTGATAAACTATAGATTGGTCCAAATGGTGGCTGAGTTCCTTCTTTAAGGTCGATTGAACAATCATATGGACGATGCTCTAAAAGAATATCTGCATTCTTTTTCTCAAAAACGTCTTGATAATCTTGATACTGACTTAGAATGCTACTTGAAGTCTTTCTATTGTTGGAAATAGGTGTAGCATAAATGAAAAAAGATGATCCTTCTTCTGCAACGTACAAGAAAGCTCTTGCACCTACAAACGCAGGTCTAATTCTACTAGACTTGTGATTTCTTACTTGATTAACTATATTGTTAGCTATACTTTTAGAAAAGTTAAGAGTACAAGAAATCCAATCTATTTGAGGGTTGTGTTTTTCTAACCATGATAGACCAAGAATAACTGGAATAGAGGGAGATCTAATTATGTTAAAAATTATGCAACCATTATACCCATTTACTATTATATCTAGAGGAAGTGTTTCATGAGTAACATCTCCAGAAGATAAAGGACGACCATCTATGACTTCTACGTGTACGGATTTAGATTTTTGTACTATCTGTATTCTATGGCTTTTAGCAAATTCTTCATCTAAAAAACAAGCCGAGGCTCCCGAATCTATTAAAGTAGAGGCTTTGTAATTATTAGGTCCTAAATACACATCTATTATAAAACAAGGAGATGGTTGTGAGGAGAGGATAGGACCTTCATTAGAAATTGTACAAGATCCCAGCCGCACAGTCCTTATTGTGGCTGGACAAACTCGTTTTTCGACATATTGTCTTCTTTGACAGTCGTACTCCTCATCTTGTAGTTGCGTCATTTCTTTGGACAATTTTGAGCAGTGTGTTTGGGTTCTCCATAATACAAGCATAATCCTTCTTGACGAAGTCGAGTCTTTTTTTGTTCAATAAGCGGCTTGAAACGTATAGCATCAATTTGCATGTCCTCGACTTCTAAAGGTACATATTGAGAAGTCATTGGTATTACCACTGAATTATAATATCGCTGAGGTTCTCCTGTACGGCTTTCAGATCTAAATTCGAAAAGCCGATTATCACACTTCACCGCAAAGTCTATTGCTTGACTCAATGTTTGAGAATCGCATAAGTTCAACATCAATTTCTTCACTTCATATTGTAATCCATAGAGAAACTGACTGATGAATGCAGCATCGTCCCACTTGATATCGATTGCTAGTTGTCAAAATTAAGAAGCATATAATGTCATTGATCGATTGTCTTGTCGTAGGATACAAAGCTTGTTGGTTGCAACACGAGTTGCATCATGTTCTCCATACATAGATCAAAATTTTGCTAAGAAAGCTTTTAAATTATCTAATATTAAATCACGTCGTTCCAGAAAAGATGAAAACCAAGATAAGGCAGAACCTGAAAGTAATATACCAATAAATCTGACTTGTGATCCTAGAGTTGGAAAACTTTGCGGTTGCAATTCAATCACCAATTGAACTTGGTTGATGTCCTCGAAACTTGGATCTTGTGCCATCAAACTTCTCAGGTGGACCAATTTTTGGTTCTCTGATGCTTGGATAATATTCCAATGTAGGAGGAATTATATGGCTTGGTGTAGATGTTGAAGCAGCTCCAACTATATCTATATCTTCATTATTTGGTAACCTTGTTGCTCCTTGTGGAGCTACAATGAGTTGATGCATTGCAAGTATCAATTCCCTCATTTGCTCTTGCATTTGTGCGATTGGACTCTTCATTTCGGCAAGCTCGGCCATGATAACACTTCAAAAAATATATAACACTACTCAAGATAAGTAACAGGGAGAACAAAGAAAACACTAGAAATAATATCAGTTTAGAAGAGGGTAATCCGCAACTTCTAAAATATTTGTGTCTTATCAAGAAAAAAAGGAGTAATCCACTCTTAAAATCAAGACAAGACAAAGCTATGATATTATAAGTGTACTCTTGTCAATCTGTCAAGGACATGAACTAAAAAAAGATGTATAATCTAATGAAAACTGTGTCAAAGTAAAGTCACAAAATAAAATAAGAAAGTATGTATATTCAAAAGAAAACTGGAATGGCTATTGCCAAAGACTGGAAACATGAGGACTCTTGAAACTAGACTAGGATCAAGAAAGGAGTTGACAAGAGTGAAGAGGGCTTCACTCTTGCCTCTATAAATACTATCTAATTAAGAGCTACGTGGCGGTATTCTATAGGACCTCATACACGTGTCTAATTTGCAAGACACGTGTCAAACTTGCACGACAAGTTTCTCACATGTGCGCCACGTACTTGGCTTGTTCCACAAGCTACCAAAATGTGTGACACATGGCTAGCTTGTTCTACAAGCTACCAACATGTGCGCCATGTGGCTACCTTGTTGACCAAGTTTCTAACCTACCAATCACCTATAGATATGTATAAAGGTGATTTCGTATCTATAAAGCTTCTAGGAAGGTTTTCTATCAGATATTATCCAATCAACTTATTTTACCTACTTCTATTGGTCTATTATTACTTAGATAATTTATTGGAATAAATCTTATGTCTGTGACAATAAGTAAATAATTGCCATTTACATATATTTATGTATATCCTAACTAAGGCTTTAGAGAGTCATGTCCCTACTTACTTTGCTACTAAGTTTTTTGTACTCAAGAACATCTTAGCTTCTAAAGTGGCCATTAAGCAATTGGTCATCTCAAATAAATAGACAAAGATAGCAAAGAACAACATCCATAAGGCCTATTTCAATTATTTAATAATAGCCCACAACAATATTTTTTAGAAGGATACAATATCAATGGTCGAGTTGATGTAGCTTGTGGCTAATGCCATCTACCAATTCAAGGCAAACAAGTCTCTCCTTAGTCAAGTCTTGCAAGTATGGAAGTAATTATGTAAATATTACAAAAATAATATGCCAAGCTAAATGCCTAGAATAAGTGTAATAATGTGGTGCAAATATTTGATAAATAGTTTGAAAAGTACTACTATTCAACCATGGCTATAGCCTTATGATAGATTCTATTAACTTCGAGCAATAGCAAAATGGTAGCTAGAACTCATCCATCAATGTCTTGATAATAGAGGAATGTGAAGTTACAATAGATATCTTCATACACTTGATTGGAGCTACAACTGAGTAAGAATAATTGATTGTCACACATACCTGAGTAAGAGTAATTGGTTGTTGTACACAACTGAGCAAGAGTAATTGGTTGTCACACAAGAATAGGTTGTATATTAGCTCGCTTGTATTCAATCGGAGTTGACAATCTTCTTACCAAAGTTGACCACCAAGATAAAAGGGCATAAGGACAAGGTGTAGTTGGCACCAATAGAGGAGAGGTGCAGCTACTAGGACTAGTTTGCTTCTAAGCATTATCTAATGCTAGCAAAAGCAACCAAGTGGTTGCTATCCACGCATATCAGTACATGTGCATTAGAGTACAACTTTTCACTATGGGACAGTACATACATCAAGTCATACAATTGCTTGGCTATTGAGCATGCAGAGAATCTGATGTACATCAAGAGCAATGATGTAGAGGGCCAGCAGTAGCTGTTGGATGAAGAGATTGTCATGCATTTGTTAATTGAAGCGGAGGCTGCATAAGCAGCTATGCATGAGCACACATTTGTAATGCTAGGGCATGAACATGAATCATGTTGAATAGACAAACAAACACATGTGCATCAATCAGCATCCCCAAATGTTATGCTTTTGTCATGCATTCATCTAGTTGAAGAACTGCAGCATGAATTCAATACTTGAGTTCATGGCTTGTGTTTGTGGTCATGTTTACAAGGTTTTTGTTTGTATTGCAAGTGTGTTGTGTTTACTATATTGTTGTGTAGGTTTCATAGCCATTTGCAAGGTAATTTGTATTAGCAATTGCACTCAGAAGCAAAGTATTGGCATGTGGTTGCATGTCAGCGCATGTTTACAGTTATAAAGTAATTTCTCTGGTAATGTATCACCACTTGCTACATTTGCATATCCATATATATGTATATATGCATATTACATCAAAACAATCCTAGTAATAACTAATAAATATGAAAATATCATTGATGTGTAAAATTGTATATTCAAAATAAAAGTTTTAGATACAATAACTTATGCATATTACACATTTATCTAAAATAAAAAAATCTTCAATATGTAATGAAATTATCATTTAAAAAATAATCACTACTAAAATATAAATAATTATTTTATAAAACATATCTTGCTAGATATTAAAAATAATAATATTAATCAATTCAATACTTTCAAAACAATAATCAAATTTAAAACTAAACAGGCTATCATAAATATAAACATATACCGAAAAGTCCAGCACCAATACCATGATAACATGTAACACATTCATCCAAAACACATAAACAAATAAAAGGAAACAAAACAACTTCCACATGTACAATCTTACAGAATGAGAAAAATGATACAATAGTTTATTTTTTATTTCTGCGTGTACCATTTTGTGCACGCAATGTGGAGCCAGCTGAAAACTATGCAACCAATCCAAAATGCGACATCAGGGGCGTCTCCGAAACCACTCTTCATTGTATTTCTACGATGCAATATATATATATATATATATATATGCGTGTATGGGTGTGTGTGTTACACAAATACAACTGATATCACAGAATAACCATCACCTCTGATTTCATGTGCACGTCGAAGAATGGAGCTAGAGCAGCGCCGCGGTAACAAGCACCGACGCCGCGAGCACCATCGCCATGCCGACGCGGCGAGGATTCGCCGCGTCGGGCGTGGACTCTGATGGCGATGGAGCGGTGTTTGCAGAAGGCGTTGGCGGCAGGAGAGTTGATGCCGGAGGAGCGCCAGCTGTTTTCGCAGGATGAGCGTGACTGGTTTTGTTTGCAGGTGCTGGTGGAGGTGGAGGTGGAGGATTCGTCGCTTGGTTCGGTGGAGGTGGAGGGCTGACATCCGTGGGAGGAGGCGGAGGAGGCGGAGGAGGTGAGGAAGCTAGTGGGGGTGGAGGTGGGATGTTTGCAAGGGGTGGAGAGTTGCTAGCAGGTGGAGGCGGATGGTTTAGCGGAGGCGGGGAATGGTTTGGAGGCGGCGGGGACTCACTAGCTGATGCTGATCCTGAGCCTTGCGCAACCACGACCTTCATCAGCATGCCTCCTCCATTGCAGTGGCCGGCGAACCCGCTGATGTAATAGTAAATGCCTGCTGTCCGGAGCGTGACCACGTCGTTGCCGGATTGGTACTGTTGGATGGGATGCAGCATGTTGCAGGTGGAGTAGTCGTTCAGACTTACTTGTTGTAAATTATATTCTGTCGGATCGTATCTGAAATCTGTACCATGTCAAAGAATTTTGTGCTCTTTTAGGATACCCCTTCAATGGCAATCTTGTTACTCGTTACGGGCTTTAATTTTTGTTAGACTTTGATCGAGTTCTTGGTGTTACATGAGCTTACTTAATTTATCACCAGTGACGAAGTGTTTTTCGGCAGCCCAGTCTGTGTAGTGAGAAGCAGTTGGAACTGAGGTCCAACCCCCGGGTCCTCCTACCACGTACTCCACTGCCATGGCTACTGGAAGCAGTAGAGCAGAGCACGCGAGCACCAAGACCAGCTCCAATATACTTATGTGAAGCCCCATCTTCAATTGCCTCAACTAAAGCAACGCTGATTCTCCCGCCTGTTGAATAGAAATACCAACGGTGAGCCACAACTAAAGTGATCCCCGTTACATGAAAATTTTGAATCAATTTTGTTCATTTTAAGTAAGCTCCACAATGATATATTTAATTATAATTAATTATAATATCATTCAACTGAAATGCTTCCAACTGAGTGCGAGCCATGATTGTTGGATGTTTACAAACGGCATTCAATAAAGCTCAAGCACGATCGATGAACACATGATTAGTCTTCTTTAAGTCTCTAATTCTGATTCTTTGTTCGGCTTGAAACCCTCACACATTTCGTAATTCAATAAAAGAAGAGCAGGATGAAATCTTGAATGACAATAATCACAACCATTTTTAAACTGGTGAAATTATACTAATCACGCTCATTTGATATCTGATCGCTCAATAAGTTGAACACGGCGTTTGCCAGAGTAGATGATGCCTTTCTGAGCAGCTCAAACTGTAGCTTACGTTTCAGCTCAAAACATTGGAACCACAGAACCGTGTGCTCTGACCACTGTCTCAAAGCCATTGTAGCTGTAGACATAAATTTTCTTTCTCGGAGTCTGAAATGCAAATGAGCCGTTGACATGTGAAAACCAATAGAAGCGTCAAGTATCGAATACCTCCGCTGTTATCGGACCGTGCCAAGACCTTCACATTCTACGAGCAGAAAATTTCCTGCGGAGTTCCAAGCATCGAGCCTGTCAGTTATTGAAGTTCAGTTCAGTTCAGTTCAGCTCATTCCACCAGTCGACCTGCATTGGAGAACTAAGAAACTCAACACACAGTGCACACAATGACTTGCAATACCACCGAGGTGGAGTGACCCCCTGAAGCGCTCGGAATCTCCCTCCCGGAGCTATCCAACACCCTGGCACTGATTTACTATAAACTAGAGCTCTATAGAACTAACGTGATCCAGCATTTCCGGTCAATTCCTCTCAGACAGTGTGCACAGAATGCAGACAACGAAGATCGCTGCGGACACAAGGGGCTGCAAAGAAGAAGTGGATGTCACGAAGCGGCGTGCGGGGTAAAGAAACGGCGAAGGGAGAGCGCGAACGGAAGAATCGATGTCAAGATCCCTCCACGACGGACGGACGGACGGACGGACGGACGGACGGACGGACGGACGGACGGTTGAGATATAGAGATCCGTTGTCGAACATGCAGAAGCTTATTGGATTAAACATGTGAGTTCAACACTTACTATCCAAATTCATTATGCGTTAATTGCATGTTAATTTTATGAGTATATTATTAGTAATTAAATATTATTAAACTAAATTTAAGATAATGTATTTTATGTTTAGTAATTTCCTTAATGGAAATGGCCTCACACATCCTCCAAAATTTATTGAATAAAATAAAATTCTATGACACATCAGATATTTGATGAGCCATAGAATGTTTCAGTAAAGATGTTGCAATAATTTTTTTGAAAATAATTACTAAATAATTACATAATTCAAGATTTTCTGAATACTTGTATTATATATAAAAAATTATTGAGTGATTTTTATTGAGTGATTATATTTAATCTCAATAATATGTTAATCACAATTTACTGATGTATTTAAATTCTTAATTTTATGCTTATATAAATTTTATTTTAATAATTCATGTGGAAAATGTTTAATGATAGCACCAAATTTGAAAATCTTTATTAGTGCTTTGTGTAATATTTCTAGATTTCTTTATATTTCCAAAAATACTTTTAAATTTTTTTTCTTATTTATTTAAATTTATTTAGCTAATCTTAAATATCTAAATGTCATAGTATTATTTAATTACCTATTTTGTAAACTAGCTTACTTTTTTATTTAAAATATATTTTTGATAAATAATTTCATTGTTAAGATTTTTAGCCACAAATACTATTATTTAATAAGAGATTGGATACCTTTTCTTACTATCAAACATATTGTTATTAAATAACTATCAAATTTACCTACAATCTTATAAATTTGTTTTGATAATAATAAAAAAAATTAAATATAAGTATTTTATTATCGATTCTAAGTTACGTAGAATTATTTACTAATTTATTATATCTTTTATTCTTTTACAAAATAAAATAATAAAATAATAATAATAATAATCTAAATTTAATAAAATTATATTCTATATTACCAATCTTAAGAATTATTTCTAAATAGAAGTAATTTTTATTATTTATTATGTTCAAAATATTTTTTATTATTCTTTGCTTCTAAATATTAAATTTTTTGAACAATAGATCAATATTAAATCCAATCCTAATAATTTATATATTTTTGGATGTTTTTTATTTATAAAGATGTCTTCTTTCCATTATACAAAGTTAAATTTTTAACACAACATTCTCTTTTCTTTAATAATGCACATCTTCTTGATATTAAAGATTATTGAATTTTTAAAATCTTTATACCAAAATAATATTTATAAGTCTTTAAATTAATTTTAATAAAATTATATATGTGATATATATTTTTTAAATTATATATATATATATATATATATTTATTTATTTATTTAAAATCATAATATATTGATTATTACTTTATTAATGGTCTTTTTTTCTTTTGTGTATTTTTTTCTACTTGATATTACTTTGGATGACCATGCTAATAATTTTTACATTCCTCCCATTGCTTGTAAAGATAAATTTTTATTTCTTACTTTTTTAATAATGGTTCTTTTTATTTTATTTTTAAATTTTTTTTATTAATTCAAGTATCATATTTCTTCTACTATTTTGTAACTCCATTTAGCTCTATAATAACATATCACAAGGTAGCTTGTTGTCATGGACATAAGATTTATTCCAATAATTATCTAATTAGTATGGATAGATAGAAGTAGGTAGAAGTCGGTTAATTTGATAATATCTTAGAGAAAAGCTTCTTAGAAGCTTCATAGATACAATTTCACCTTTATATATGGCTATAGGTGATTGGTAGGTTAAAAACTTGGCCAACAAGTTAGTCACATATTGTACATATTGGTAGCTTATAGAACAAGCTAAGTACATGGCGTACATATAAAAAACTTGTCTTGCAAGTTTGATATGTGTTTTACAAATTGGACACGTGTTAGAGGTCTTATAAAACGCCGCCATATAGCTTTTAGGTAGATAGTATATATAGAGACAAGAGTGAAGCCTTCTTCATTCTTGTCAATCCCTTTCTTGTTCTTAGTCTTATTTCAAGAGTCTCTAGTCTTCTTGTCTTTGGCAATAGCCATTCTAGTTTTAATATTATTCTATCTTTGAGTGATTTTCTATTCTTTTGAGTGACATGAGAGTGTATTGATATTTTATTGCTTTATAATTCATATCCTTGATAATTTGACAAGAATAAAGATTTATTATTTTTATTTTATATTTAAGAAGTGAGTGGATTATTTCACTTCTATTATTGCATTTAAAGATTGCAGACTATTCACCTTTGAACTAACATTCTTTATTTTCTAATCTTGATTTTTTTTTTTTTTTTTTTTTTTTTTTTTTTTTTCTGAAAGAGAGTGAATCACCCTTCTTTGTAAAAAAATTTATTTGATATTAGAGGTTGTGGATTATCCTCCTCTAATTTAAATTGTAGAATTATTAAGTTGTCTAAGATAGAAGCAAAGATCATAGATACTACACTTAGTAGAAATGAAAATTAATCTGCAACTATCATAGATCTTTAGAAGCTTGTCAACACTTTTAAAATAAAAATTTTACAAATCACTAATATTAATCATAGAAGCACTATTCCTATATTTATGGAAGAAGTTCAAAGCCTATGTCAAGAAGTTGTATAATTGAGGGAAGTAAATAAATTAGCGTCATAATCAAATCCAAAAAATCTTGCTTCTACAAGCGTAAAGGAGACAAAAATTAATATGCTTGAGAAGTTTGATGGAACAAGATCAAAATTTTGAGGATTTTTATAATAAGTCAAGCTATATTTAAGATTGTATCCTTTCCAATATCTTAATAGATTTACTCAAGTTGGATTCATAAGTACACTTCTATTTGGAAGTGCTCTTTTTTTATTTGTACCTTTGATGGAAAAAGATTCATGACTTCTTTATGATTTGAATTCATTCTTTGAAGTCTTTAAAGCCACATTTAGAGAAAGTGATCAAATAAGAATAGCAGAGACCAAGCTCTTAACTTTACAACAAGAATCATCGTCAGCTACAACACATGCTACAGAATTCCAAAACCTTGCTTACAATGTGGAGTAGAATGATAAAGCTCTTATCAGTTAATTTTATTATGGGTTGAAGGATAATGTCAAAGATTTATTATTAATAATGTCAAAAGTGGATTCCTTAAAATAATTTATTGCTCAAGCCATTACATGTGACAATTGATTATTCAAAAGATATTAGAAACATAGATTTGGCTAGAGAGGAATAAGTTAATTAATGACAACAACTTCTAAATTTCTAGAAATTCATTTAATCAAGCCAAAATTAATACAAATTGATGTAATACATTTTAAACCTCTCGCCTAATAAGAAAAGACTTGGCTTTATCAAGAAGGTTTGTAGTTATATTAGTTCTTAATTCCTATTGGTCAATGGTCATGTCTAATAGGCTTTGAGAAGGCTGTCTATAAGGAGAAGAAGGATTATAGCAACTTCAAAAAGGGCATTTAAAAATCAAAGACTAGGATTAGAAATCTTATTTTTTGTACTACTATTTTGGTATAAAAATTTGAGAGATTTGGAATTTTTATGAGAAAGAAGTAGGCACTTGAATTTAAGGTGTACAAATTGTACCTACTATCATTTTATAACTATCACAACCTTCAAGACAACAAAATAGAAATGAAGATCTTCAAAAATGACATATTTTTCTTTGAATTAATGGCAAGATACAATATTATCATATTGTAACACGTTTATATGGTGAAAAGTATGAATAAGAATAATTTCTATTTAATATTTGATTATCTTGATTTAATAGGAATATAAGATATTTAAAATAAGATTTATGAAAGCTTATAGATTAATTTCTTGTTTTAATAGCTAATAGATAAAAGTTAATTATTAAATTTTTCTTTTAGATTGAACAAACTCTTTCATTACTTTTAAAAAGCCATAAGTTAATAAAAATAGAATAGAAAAGATAAATAGTTAATATGGTTGATATTAGGACTAAGTTAAGAGTAGGGTCAAACTTTAAAATACTTAGAATAAGTTGGATTGATATCCAGGGATTGATTGTGTATAGAATAGGATTGAAATCAGACTTCTAGCCACAAAAATGGCCACCAAGGGTAAAATATGGGGGCGTTTAGAAATTAGCAATTAGGATTGGAGAGTTGGCTTTAAGCTCATTCTAGAGAGATTAGGCTTATTTTTAGAGAATTTGGAAGGACTTAGCAATTGCTACCTAAAATCAAGCTTATATTAGGAATTAAGTTTTTATTTAATAAAATTAGAACCAGCACTCTTGGCTATTGTGTACAATTGAAGTAACATCTATAGTTCAAAATTTGGCAATATGTAAATGATTGAGTGTGTTAAGATTGAATAAACATTTATAACAATCTAATAGTGCAATCAAGATTTATTTGATCTTTAGTACGAAGAGGTACCAGAAATTGGTAGTTTAGGATTATTTAGGATTTCTACAATATCTAAAAATCTATTAGTCAAATTAGGGTGAAATTTGGCATAATGTTAGAAGACTTGAAAGACAAGCTATATATCAAAATTTATTTGAATTTAATAATTGGAGAAGGAGAAATTACCATTGGAATATTTGCATCAATTCTCTAATCAAAGGCCAAGTGATATTAGTGTGGATTTTGATTGATTTTCTATAATCTATAAGTTAGATTGAGTTGAAACTTTTTAAGCATATTAAAGACTTATATTTGTATTTGTATGCAAAGTTTCATACCAAATTGATAGTTAGATTAAAAGTTATAGCTTATTGAAATTCACTGAATAAGGTTACGACTTGTAAAGAGAAATCTTAGTTGCTTAATTGTAACAAATAACAAATCAATTGGAATTTATATTTAGATGAAGTTATCAAGAAGAGTGTTTTTAAGCACTTTGTATTGACTTAAATATTCTTGTATTGATATTCAATCATATTCTTCTTATATGGACAAAACTTGTTAAAGGTTCTTAGGTATTTGTGAATTGCAACTTCATCCTCCACAGCTAGGTGCTTAGAGCATTCTCAAACATGACAACATATAATACAACAACATTGTCGTGGTAGAGAGAATTTGTATCAAGAAAGCATGGAGCTTCTAGCTGCCATTAATTATTCAATCAAGATCCAAGTATAATAAAACCTCTAAATTTATATAAAAGATTTTTTCATAGGGCTATTATATCCAATACATAAGTCTTATTTCTTCAAAACACTCAAAATATAACAAATATTCTAAAACCCTCATTCCTCCATAAGAAGGGGATTTTTTTCAAACTTTAATAATCTATAACTTTTAATCCAACTATCCAAATCCATTCAAAATTTACATGAAGTAGTGATGTACTCTTAACAACTACCACTACAAATTTCAACTATTAATTTGTTACCGATCTTTAGATATTGCCAAAACCTTAATAGTAGCTTCAAACCCTTATTTATAAACACCTATATATTAAATTCTTTATATCTCACAAATTAAAAGTCCAAATGCTATGAAATATTGATATTTAATTTTTTAGCATAATAATACACCTTCTTGGAAATTTTTAGATAAAAATTCATCCAAAAGCTCAAAATGTGGCAAAAACCATCACTATCAACAAAACGGTCTACTTATTGCATTGGAATTCAATCTATTGTCTTTGACTCCTAATATCTCTTTCTTCAGAATTTCAAATATAAATTTTTTTTTATATCAGATATAGTTCTTAAAATCACCTCTCTAATTCCATCTTTTGATTTCTAAAAGCTCTCATACAATTCTTTGTATACTCAAAAGAATGATAGTAGGTATAATTTGTATATCTTAATTTCAAGCGCCTACTCCTCCCTCATAAAAATTGCAAATCTTTTGATTCATATACCAAATTTATAATACAAAAAAAAAACTTTTTAATCCTAATCTCTGATTTTCAAATGCCTTCTTTGAAGTTGCCAAAATCCTTGTTCTCCTCATGGGTAGCCTCCTCAAAGCCTATTTGACATGACTATTGACCAATAGGAATGAAGAATTTTACCTCTTGCCTTCATTTATCTACAAATTATCTTCATCCTTCTAAATAAGCCTCTTATTAGTTTAATTTTTATTCTTTGGATCCTAATTGCCTCTCAAGGCTTTATACTAAACATTTAGGTCCTATAAAATTTAAATACCATAATCAAACTAAATAAAAATCTAAAATAAAATATCTTGTACCAATTTCCTTTAATTTACTTTTCTAATCATTCTAACACATACTAAAATTTATGAATATATTACATATTTTGACTAATTTTTATATATTGTAAATAATTATAATATGACAACGTATTTGATATTACAACTTTAAAAGAAACTCTCATTGTTTGGTGATACTTTTAGAGGTAGGAACTATTCTTGATGGTGTTCCAAATATTTTCTTTGAAGGAAGTTATGAAGGCTTCAACAATGATTAAATATCAGGGTGATCTTTTTGCTTTGGTATAGAGTACTATTAATAGTTGAAAGGACCTATCAACTACCTTCAAAAGGAATAGAGATCAAAATATATAGCAAATATAATTTGGCACATCTTGGAATTCCTCAACATATAAATATCGCTATTAGTAGAACTCACCTCTAGAAGGGGGAATAATATCACTGATATAAGATTTATTCTAATAATTTTTTAATTAATATGAATAGATAGAAGTATATAGAAGTAGGTTAATTTGATGATATCTTAGAAAGAAGCTTCTTAGAAGCTTCATAAATATGGTTTCACTTTTATACATGGTTGTAGGTGATTGGTAGATTAAAAACTTGGCTAACAAATTAGCCATGTGTCATATATGTTGGTAGCTTGTAGAATAAGCTAAGTACATGGTACATATATAAAAAAACTTGTCTTACAAGTTCGACATTTATCCTACAAATTAGACATGTGTTGAAGGTCTTATAGAATGCCATCATGTAGCTTTTAGATAGATAGTATATATAGAGATAAGAATGAAGACTTCTTCACTCTTATCAATGCCTTTCTTATTTCTAGTCTTATTTTAAGAGTCTCTAGTCTTCTTGTCTTTGAAAATAGCCATTCTAGTTTTAATATTATTCTATCTTTGAGTGATTATTTATTTTTTTGAATAACATGAGAATATATTGATATTTTATTCTTTTATGATTCATATCCTTAACACTTGTATTCTTCTACAATTCTTTCAAAAAGTGTATATCTTATTGGATCATACAATAATTGCAATCTTATTAGATCATACAATAATTAACAAAGTCTTTTATAGCAATGATATTCCTTATTAGTACTTTACAATAAAAAAAAAAGTTTTAATTTTTTATATAATTTTGCACTTAAAAACTAGTTCTCTAGCTTTTTAATCCTTTTGTTATAAGTTCTAAATATCTCTATTTATAAAAAAATAATAACAAAAAAAATAAAACTATATTGGTTTATTTTTTAAAAAATAAAGATAAATAATATAATATTAAAAAATATATCAAAAAATGGTATAAAAATATTTCTAAAATTAAAATATCTTATTTTTATATAAAATCTAATTATCATTGATATTATTCTAAAAATTATGCTATGATATTTAAAAATAATATTAAAATTACTATTTATTAATAATTAATATACTATTATTATTAAAATTAAATAATTATATTTATTGTTATAAAATAATAATAATAATAACTTTTATATACATATCTTTTATTAAAAAAATACAAGGTTATTATAATTTTTTATATAATATTAATATATTATAATATATATATATATATATATATATATATATATATTGGTATATTTTTAAGCTACTATTATTTTAATTCTTATAAAAGAGATATTTTAAAAAATCTTCGAATTTATTTTCAAAAAATAGATTTGTAACAAAGTAAATATAATTGTATTTGTAGATTGCATCTAAAAGTTTCTATTCTTATCTATATCTTTTGTTATCATCCAATATTTAATTGCCTTTATATGATGCAAAATTCTCACAAAAGGTGTAAAAGCAAGTACTTCCAATGTATTAAATATTATAAGTTGTAAGAATCAATTTCTATATTAGATATTAGGGAAGATAAATATTTTAAATTAATGATTATTAAAATGAAGAGTTTAGATAGGTCCAAGAATTTTTAATGTCTCTGCTTAAGTTGGTATCCTAATGGTGATGAGAGCAACCTAAACAAAGGGTTTGAGCTGCATTAATTTATTAAATCACATCAACCCATTGAGTTATTGAGCCTCTGAAGTCTATTGAAAGACAAGGGACAACACCCTGAAGTGGATAAGGTCTAGAAATAAAAATTAGGTGATTCTAAATTTACTTCAGAGGGTCAATGACAGTCTGGTCCGAGGGGAGCAGAAAGTTGGGGAAGCTGTATCTTCCAACGTTCGAGTTAGTCCGCGCCCTATGCAGCACACTCTTGTATTTTGCATTAGAAATAATCTGCGCAAACATTGAGGTCATATCATTGAAACCTGCAGGTAAAGAATAGCTCAAGTGCTGCAAAGCAGTTCCTCTAGCTGGAGCAATGATGGTTATAAATGATCTAAACCCTCAAACTCAAATGCCTTTCCGAAATTGTCATGAATTAAATGATTCTAAACGTTACTCAGTTCTGCCTAGCACATCATTTCTTGCTGTTTTCATTCTGCCAAACGTTGTTTTCATCCTTCAATTCCCTCAGAGTTGAAGGTACAGAAAGGTTGCTAAATTGAAGAACGAAATCACAGTTTTAGGGTAAAATGAGGGTATAAATAGTTAACCTGCAATTGATCTCCAACGTTGATTACAAAAGCATCCTTGAGTGGTGGAACCTGGAACCATTGCCCATCATTCAGGATTTCTAGTCCAGAAACATTTCCATCTTGTTGCAGTACAGTGAAGATGCTAGAGTCCGCGTGGGGGATGAGGCCTAGCACGAGTTCTGGTTGTGGGCATGGAGGATAATAGTTGCAGGAAGTTCTTATTCCCAGACCTTCAACTTTTAAGCGTTCTCCCAAAACGTTAGGTTCCAGACCCAACGTTACAGATAGAGTCTCGATGAGTCGTTTACAAAGCTGATAAACTGCGTTAGAGTACGCATCAACCACTTCCCTGTTCAAAAACGATACCAGGCATTGCAAATAGTAAACATTTAAAAATTATTCCTCGAATCTGAAAGTTTAGCTCACATCATTGCAATTAATTAGAGCAACTCACTATAGCACACACACACAGTTTGTATGTACCTGAGTCGTTGGGGCTTTGATGGCATGCAAGGCTCAGCGAGTTTCTGCTTCTCACCATACGTCCACATGACAAGGCGGTCAATCCAATTGGCAATGCTCTTCTTGGTCTCAAAGAGGCGCCCATAGCCGACAGTAGCACCAGGTTTCATAGCGTTCACTTCCTTCTCCTCCTGGTTCAGTGCGAAGAACTCTTTTGTGACCATCAGCAAATCAGCCATCAAAGCCGGTGATACCCCATGGTTTATAACCTGAAATTAATCACCCAAGCTCCCTTGTGTAAGATTAGAAAATTAATTAATTAATTAAAAAGGAAGTAATCTTGAACGCTCTCGCAAACAGCGAGCAATAAATCATAATTTCTCCAATGCTGGAATGAACGAGCACTATTCTCGTGAGTGCAAGGGCAGCCAACTAGTTGCCCTCATACTACACAAGATGAAAAACTGTAAACCTTAATAGATAAAATGATAAAGAAGAGGGTTTTCCTTGTATGTAAGGGAGAGTAAAAGTTCACTGATGATATCATCAATTGGTTCTGCAACTTATCCCAAGACACGCATTTCGGCTGCTGCTGGCTCAAAATGCTTATCAGAGCATTCTGATAATTTCTCATCAAAGAATTGATAAATGAAACCAAAGTACATAAATATGTAGACTGAAGCACGTACCTGAAAAAATCCCCACTCTTGACAAGCGTGGGCAATTTCGGCCAGAACCTGGTTTCGCCTTTCGTCGTCCAGTCCTGACATGTCAATGACGGGAATTTGAGATCCGTTAGCTTCGATTGAGGGCCCTGGACGGGTTTCCTTAGGCTGAATGAACCGGGGAGGCACCACCATGATCCCTGCTTCCACCAGCGGTTGCACCATCTGATCCATGGGCATACGTTTTTCCACCAATGAGGACCTCTCCATCGCGTCTACCGCCCCAGTTAACGTGATGGCTATCGGTGTTCACTGTAAAAACGTCCCCTGTGAGAATAAGCGTAGGTTTTTTAATGCTAGATTCGTTACGTTGTGAGTCTGATCTCAACCTCTCAGACGGTGGAACAACTTAATGGATCCATATGACAGATTTTGAAACTTGGCATCTTCAAACTGTTAGGGGAGCTACGATTCCAATGATATCAAAAACTTAAGGTGCCATCCTCCCGAAACCTTCGGACTTAATATGCATTGAATCCAAATGTATAAAATCAAGTGCCCGACGTCAACAAGGAACTGATACCGATTGCCATAGTGTACTCTCCACAACAAGCCAAGGGATGGTTGGAGTGAATAACAACACATGGTTGACGTTTCTTTTCCGAAGGCCAAGCATCACTGACAGGAGACTTGTAAAACTCTCGGAAACTGTTGGACATTGGATGATGGCTGGATCCCCCTAACTTGTTCAAATCTATGATTCGGAAGCAATGTGTCTTAGCTCACCGATTATGACAACGTCCCGTAGGACCCCTTGAGAGCAGATTCGACCACCCAGCACGTGAACCTGTGTGCCTGACAAACTAGAAACATGAGAGAGAGCAAGCACTGACGAGCTGGAAACTCCTTCACCAGGATGACAAGCGGATACTAAAAGCGCTGTGCCATTTCAGCGCACTCTCATTAAACCAGTGACGTCTCCTGTGAGATGATCATTAATCTTCGCTCGTCAGGCAGCCACCCCACGGTTGACAAAAATAACGTTGAACCAAACTCTCTGGAACCTCATTCGAGGTAGGTGTTGGACTGGGATAGATCGAAACCTGACACCTTCACGTTGACGAAACACCCGGCCTGCACCACGCGGACGTAAGAACTACTCTTTGATCATCGATGACTGCAAGTTGCGTGCTAGACTAGCCTTCGCCCAGATGGCGGATGCGTGGAGTATTGGAATTACAAAGTTACTTTTAGGTTAAGTAGTTCTATTATTTAGTAATAATTTCTTCTTCTATTTTACATTGTGTTTAAACACTGTTTTGTGCTGTTGAGGAGGGTGCAATTAGAAAGGTTGCTACTCCTTGACAGGGTACAACTCTGTGTTTCGATCACCACATTTTGTTTATTGTAACTGACGTTTTCTAATGCGCCCGTGTAAGGGAAGTGTGGTGGAGGTCTGGTTCTCCTCAAGCACGCCGAGCAGTGGGAGGTGCTGGCCGAGCTTCTGACTAAACAAGGGTTTTGTGAAGATGTTGGCCTGCATGTCGTTGATAGGGCAGTAATCAAAGGTAATTTTCTCGAGAGCCGCAAGTTGTCGAATGAAGTAGTAGCGGATAGCAATGTGTTTTATTCAGGAGTGAAATTTCGTTGTATCAACTAGAGTGAGGGCCGACTGATTGGCGCATTGTATGAGGGTAGCCGCGGTTAAGATTTTGAATTGATGGAAATCATAGAGCAAAAGGCGGAGCCAAATGGCTTCGAAGGCGACCGTGGCCTTAGCTATGTACTCCTCCTCAGTGTTGGAAAGGGCAGTGGAGCATTGGTAAGTGGAGCATCAATTGATGGCGCCGTGAGATAAGAGGAAGACATACCCAAAGGTGGAGGGGTGTTTGTCCATTTTGCCAACCCAGTCCCCATCGCTGAAGCCGAATAGAGGGCGCAGAGGCTGAGAGGTGATTCGATGGTATTCGAGAGAGTATCCAAGTGAGCCGCGAATATAGTAAAATGTGTGTTTGCATGATTGAACATGTTTTAGGCTGGGGTTGTGCATGTACTAGGCTAAGATACTAACTGCGAAAGCAAGGTCGGGGCGGGTGCAAATGCTAGCCCAATTGAGAGATCCGACGATGTTGGCATATGGGAGTCGAGGTCTATGGTGGGTGTTGTAGGGCAGTCAGTCGCGGACAATTTTGTCCCGGGAGCAATTGAAGTGGACACCATGCGTCATAAAGAAGCTAAATTTAATGAGCTTCTATTCCAGGTACAAGCTTTGGGTGATCCGGCGGTGGAGGCTGAGAATGTGATGAACTTTGTCAAAGAAGAGAAACTGAGAATGGAGTTGAGTTTTAATGGATTGGAAGAGCAGGAGGCTGTTGTTGGCAATCATGGTATCGTAGACATATAGGGTCAAAATGGCGAAGTCTGAGCCGCTGTGTAAGTAGTACAAATTTCCTTTCCTTTTTGTATCATTTACATATTCTAATTTTTTTTTTAAATATTAAAAACTAAGTTAATTATCAACTCTGAAAGAAATCATTCCAATCTAATTGGCAAATTGTTCAAAATCATAGAAATCTTCAGTGACCTTCAAAGTCTAACTTTTGAGACCCTATTCTACTTAAATTTTAATAATTTTTGATCTAACTATTTGATTAAGTTAAAATTTACAACAAACATTCAATACAATTATATTAAAAAATCTACAAATTTATATTTGTAGATCTGCTACAAAACTCATAAAATTCTTCAAATTATAAATCCATTTTATTTTTCAACAATTGGAGTCTTTCAAATAAAATCCTAACTTTGCATAGCTCTTACAAAGTCATTACAAACTCAAAAACCTTAAAATTAATGTACAAATAAATCCTATCAAGTTTCTTTTCCAATCTGATTAACAAAAGAATCCCTAACTGCCATAAGCACATAATTTTGTATCTTGAAGTGTGATTTTGACTCTGGTTCACAACCGCCCTTCTTTGATTATTAATCTAAGGTTTTGTTAAGTAAGTTTTATTAGAAACTACCCTTTTCTTTGATTTAAAGATGCTTATAGTATTATTTTTGCTAATCTATCTTATTTTGTCTTGTTTATAGTCCTACAAAGTAAATAGAAGCCATTTTTATAAAAAAGTAATATTAATATTAAATATATTTATTACCTCTCTATCTTTTATTTATATTTTTTAAAGTAATTTTGTTATTAAATCTTTAATTAAACTCTTCTATAATATATATCTTCTTTTACTCTTTCACCTTATAGTCATGTTACAATATAATATTGTGGAAAAAAAATGCTATCCAAAATTACCATATATATCTTCTTATAAAGTTAGCTATTTAAAAATATTGTTTTAATATCTATTTGGTGAATATAGAAGTTGAGTTGGACACTGTCGTTTTATGTGTTGTCTTGTTTGAAAATGCACTAGATACTTGGCTGTAGAAGGTACACTTATAGATTGCAACTAACTAAAAATCTAACAATCTTAAAATAATTCTAAATAAATTTTAATTAAATATTAATTAAATTCTAAATGATTTCTAATACAATCTTAATCAAATTTTAATCAAATCTTAATCAAATTCTAATTAATTTTAGTCAAACCATAATCAAATTTAAATCAAATCTTAATTAAATCTTAAATCAAATCCTAAGTCAAATCTTAAGTCAAAACTTAAATCAAACTTTAGTCAAATCCTAAGTCAACTCTTAATTCAAATCCTAGTCAAATCCTAAGTCAAATCCTAAGTCCAACCTTAGCCAAATTCTAAATAAAATCCCAAGTCAAATCCTAAGTCAATATTTAAATCAAACCGTAGTCAAATCTTAAATCAAATCCTAATTCAAATATTAATCAAATCGTAGTCAAATTCTAAATTAAATCCTAACAAATCCTATAGCATATTGAAACCTTAATAGCTAATGATTAAACTATTGGATTTGACTAAAAATTTGTACACCTTTTAATAATTAAGTTGGCAACATATACAAAAAATTTGAAGAAGATTCGACCCACCAAGTAGAAGATACATTCAAAACTCTCCTCAAGTGTAGGCTAGCCTCCTCCTCTAACCTTGATGCTAATTTCTCGACACTAATATTTCTTTTTTTTCACCATTTAATTACTTTCAAAATTCACAAATAGGTAGAAAATCAAGTCTACCATTTATACAAATAATTCTCACTTCAATCCAATTGGTAGATGGATAGATATTTTAAAAACCTTCGTTGACCTTTAAAACCCAATTTTTGAGACTCTGACCCATTTAAACTTTAATAACCTTCAAATCAACTATTAAATCAAGCTCAAATTTATAGCATGCAATCAATACAACTACAATCACAAACCTACAAAATTTCACTTGTAGATCTTTAATCAAACTTACAAAATGCTAAAAAATATAAATCTTTATCTATATTTTTTAAAGTAATTTTGTAATTTAGTCTTCAATTAAGCTTCTCTATAATAACATCTTATTTTTCTCTTTTATCTTATAGCTATGTCAGAATACAACATCTATCCCTTCTAAACCTACGCATCCTCTGGTATGTACCAAATAAATCATATGCTGTTGTTGTCTTCATCAATTTCTTCTTCATTATTTTTGTTATCTAAATCAAAACCATCTTCTTGGCTTAGAAAGTTAAAGTCTTCAATAAGATCTTCTATGTTGGCTTCTAAATATCATTGTTTAAATATCTTCACTCGCTTCCTAGCAATTGGTATTTCTAATTTTATTCCATCCAACTTTCTTAATAAATAGGTTGCATTATTATAAACTGTTGTTACTACATATAGTCCAAACTATCATTTAGAAATTTTTTATAAAGTATTATGTTGATTATCCAAATTACTATCATAGACCAAAATCCAATTATCTTTTTCAATGGCTTTAGGCCTTAATTGATGTTGTTTATCAAATTGAGCCTTGTTTTGTAACCTTATCTTTATTTATATTTTTAATGTTATTTGCACATCTTTTGGTTTTTGTCCAAGTTGCCAAATCCTAATAGCTAAAAGTTCTTTTCTTATCAATATATCTTCCTATGATAACACACTCCAAGTTGGCACTTTTTCTTCAATCAACATAATAGATTTTTGACCTCTCATAAGCTTAATAGGCATGTATTTTGTTACTGAACTATGAATTTTTCAATCAGTCCACATTGCAAATGGTAAGAATTGAAGTTATTCTTTCACCCTTCTATTACAAGCTTTAACTAATGCTTTTACAATCAATAGATGACCACATTCACTTTTTGTATTTCTTTCTAGATTATAAATAATAATCAATAATAATTTAATTCCACATCTTTCAAAGAATTCATAAGCTTCTCTTTTCTATAATCTATAGTAACCTTTTCTACACATCCATAGTGGCAAATAATGTCTTCAAATAAAAATCTACAAATTCTTTCAATAGACTTTGTTCTTAGTGCTCTTTCTTCAATTTGGTTTCATAAATCCTTACGAGCCAAGACTAAATATCTCATTTGCCATAATCTAATTGGAATAATAACTAAATCAATAATCTATTAAAAATGAATAGTCAAAAGATATATCAGATGTAAACCATCTCAATTTCATATATTAGAATATGTTTGACAAGTTATACATGACTCTACAAATAAAAGCACATCTTGATACATATTTTTCCACCAATATCACTCTTTAAGTTTAGCAAATGTAGCCCAAATTCTCCTATGTCCCGCCCATAAATTATGGTGAAATTTTCTTAATAAATTTTGTTGGTTTTTCTTATTGCCTATGACTTGTTGTCGTATTTCAATTCCTTTTTTTGGTCTTCTCTATAAGAATCTTTTTTGAAACAAAAATCCATATGCTTTTTTTTAAATTTTTTTATAGAATAATTTGGTTGTCTAGTTAAGATATTTAAATAATAACCAATATTTAATAATTTTTCTTCATAAAGCTCTTTAAAAAAAAACTTGTCTTCTTTATTAAGATTTGAAACCAAATAAAATTTTGTTCCAACATCATCAATATCTTCAATCATCTCATCTTCATTATTAAATCTTGTTTAAGATAGTATATCTATTTTTAAATTATTTTTTCTAATAATATATCTAAATTCTAGATTTAATAAGTTAATATAAGCAATCCATCTTAATATCGCAATGTTTGGTGTCATACAATTAATTATCATTCCAAGCAATAGCAAGCAATCTGTTCAATTACTACTACTACACCAATCAAATAGTCTTTTTCTACTTTCATTGTCAAAACAATTCTTTATATCTTTTTTTTCACTTGTGAATATGCATGTTGGTAAGTACTCAAAACCTTAGCTCTAAATCATCTTGATCTATAGTCCATCCAATAGCAATAGGACTAGTATCTACAATAAGAATTATTTATCTATTCCACTCATAATTAATTTTTCTTAAAATTGGAGGTGATAATAATAATACTTTTAGCCTTTGTATTACTTTAGTATGCTTCTCTTTTCATTTAAATTGATAATCTTTCCATAATAATTCATATAATAGACCCATTGTCAAGATAGAGAAAATTTGCCTCAAAAAAATATTGAGCTTTTGGCTGCTACTAATTAGTCAATTAAATTCCAAAATAATAAAACCTCCAAATTTATATAAAAATCTTTCTGATTGGTCTATTATATCCAATATATAAGTCTTATTTTTACAAAACACTCAAAATATAACAAAATATTCTAAAACCTCATTCACCCATAGGGAGGGAAATTTTTCCAAACTTTAATAATCCATAACTTTTAATCCATCACTATGACAAAATGGTCTATTTACTACCTTGGAATTTGATCTGCTATCTTTGACTTCTAATATCTCTTTCTTTAGAACTTCAAATGTATCAATTCTTCTACACTAAATATAGATCTTAAAATTATCTTTCCAATCGCACCTCCCAATTTCCAAAAGCTCTTGTACAATTCCTTGTATGCTGAAAAGAATGATAGTAGATACAATTTTTATATCTTAACTTCAAGTGCCTACTTCTTCCTCATAACAATTTCAAATCTTTCAATTTTTATACCAAAATTGTAGTACAAAAAATAAGCTTTCTAATCCTAATCTCTAATTTTCAAATACCGTCTCTAAAGTCACCAAAATCTATATTCTAATCATAGATAGCCTCCTCAAAGCTTATTGGATATGACCATCAACCAATAGGAATGAAGATCTTCGTCATTTACATTCATTCATCCATACATTATCTTCATCCTTCTAAATAAGCCTCTTAGTAGTTTAGTTCCTCATCTTTGGATCCTAATCTCTTCTCAAGACTTCATACTAAATATTCAGATCTTATATAATTTAAACATCATAATCCAATTAAATAAAAATCTAAAATAAAATTTCTTATATCAATTTTTTTAAATTTATTTTACTAATCATTCTAACATATATTAGAATTTATAAATATATTATATATTTTAATTAATTTTTATATATTTTAATTAATTTTTATATATTATAAGTAATTATAATATGATACTACTATATGAATATAATAAAGAATCTATATACAATAAAATACATATGCATCCAAAAACCTACTTACTTTTGTTAAAGAGTCACATGTCTCTTTCATCCTTTCAATTGCATCAATTTTACTTGAATTTGATTTTCTTCTATGAAATCCACAAAAATATCCAATAATCATAATCTCTTA
This sequence comes from Physcomitrellopsis africana, assembly GCA_036785485.1. Classification (NCBI taxonomy): domain Eukaryota; kingdom Viridiplantae; phylum Streptophyta; class Bryopsida; order Funariales; family Funariaceae; genus Physcomitrellopsis; species Physcomitrellopsis africana. Next base: position 16,096 of record JAWRVF010001208.1, on the reverse strand, counting down.
TATTCCAAATGTAGATTTTCCTTCAAATAGTATAAGATAAACTTCTTCAAGTCAAGTTAAAATTTTTTCACAATCTTGTATTTGATCAGCAATATACTCACAATATCTAAAGCCTCAACTTTTTTTTCCTCTTTATACCTCTTTATAGGAACATCATCTAAAAAAGACATAGTTTTTTCAGGATTAAAGTCTTTTAATACCTTATTCATTCTATTCATCAAATATGCAATTGAATTAGTAGCACCTTATAAAAGAGTACACATTTTAAGTAGCCTAAGTAGTATTTTCATTATTGCCATATCTCTACTTCCATATGCAAGTTAAAATTGATCATAGTTCAAATATAAATTATCCATTGAATAAATTATCCTTCTTGCAAATACTTTGATAAATTTATCTATTAAAGATCCTATATTTATATTTTTAATTATTACTATATTTATTAGCTGCATATCTTGAATAAATTGTAGTGATCTATTTTTTTTAAGCATTATAAACCAACAACTAGAATATAGAGCAACAAAAGGCTCCAAAATCTTCATTTGTATCTTTTCTTTCAATAAGTTTATCAATTTAGATAAGTAAGACTTTGGTACTAGAATTGGTCTCAAGTTCTAAGGCACATGCAATATTGTGAAGATAACCATAGTAACAATAATATTATGATCTACACATTCTATTTCATGAGATTCAAAAGCAAATGATTTACCTCATTTTGCAAGCATCTCTTTGAGATATATAATTTCCTCCAACAATAAAGAACCATTAGATCCAATCTTTAATTTTTCAAAAGTCTCTTTAGTAAACTAATGTCCAATATTGCTTAGATCTCTTAAATTCTTTATTCTTGATGTTTCTTCTATTTGTTCTCTAAAATCCTCTAGCAAAGGTCCCATAATAAATTTTATCTTCTTATCCACTGTCTTATATTTTGTTTCTATAATAATCTCTGATGCTTGAAAAGATTTAAGTATAGAATAAATTTTCTTTGAATCACTTTGTACAACTTTATCATTATTTTTTAATCTAATTGATGTAATCAATTTCAAAGAATCTTCTAATCCATTTTTTTAATAAACACCAAAAATCTTTTCATCATCTTTTAATATTTCCAATTCATATAATTCTTTCTCAATATTACATAGTCTTTTTTTTTTTTTTCTTTTTTTTAAATCTTCAATTTTCTTATATAATATTTTTATTTTTAAAAATACCAATAAAACTTATATCAAAGGCACTTACATCTTGTAAGAGTATCTTTCTTTTTGTACCTTTATAATCCTATTTTATAGTGGTACTTTTCTAAAATCCTTAAATTCTTCAACAATTTTTAATAATGGATTTTTCCTTAATCTATCTTGATTTTGCTTATGATTAGAAGACATAGTTAAAAACTATACTGCCTTTTTTCCATCCTTGCTACATATCTGTACATAAGTTGAACCATTATCAAATACTTTTGTCTCCATCTGTGTTGTCGTTGTTAAGTTGTAATACGTTTATATAGTGAAAAGTATAAATAAGAATAATTTCTACTTAATACTTGATTATCTTGATTCAATAGGAACTTAAGATACTTAAAAAAAGATTTATAAAAGCCTCTTAGATTATTTTCTTGCTTTAATAGCTAATAGATAAAAGTTAATTATTAAATTTTTCTTGTAGGTTGTAGAAATTCTTTCACGGCTTTAAAAAAGCCATAAGTTAATACAAATAGGATAGAGGAGATAAAAAATTAATATGTTTAACACTAAGATTAAGTTGAAGATAGGATCAAGTTTAAAAATCCTTAAAATAAGTTAAATTAATACCCGAGGATTGACCATGAATGGAACAAGGTCAAAATCAGACTTCTAGTCACAAAAACGGCCACCAAGGGCAAAGGGTCAAAACAATCAGAGATTAGCAACTAGGATTGGATGGTTAGCTTAAAAAACATTCCAAAGACATTAATCTTGTTTCCATAGGATTTAGGAGGACTTAGCAATCAATATCTAAAGTTAGGGTTTGTATTAGAGGTTAAGTTTTATACAATAAATTTAGAGCTAGCACTTTTGGCCATTCTGTGCAATTGGTGTGACATCCATAATTGAAATTTTGATAATATGTGGTTAATTGAGTGTGCTAGAATTTAGTGAACAATTGTTACAATTTAATAGTGCATTTGGAATTCATTCAATCTTTAGTACAAAGAGGTACCAAAAATTGGCAGCTTAGGGTTGATTGGGATTTTTACAATATCTAAAGTTCTATCAATTAAATCAAGATGAAATTTGACATAATTTTAAAAGACTTGAAGGACAAGCTACACATAAAGTTTTAGCTAAAGTTAACAATTGAAGGAGAAATTGCTACTAGGATATCTGCATCAACCTTTAAGCCAGCAGCCAAGTGACATGAGTGTGGGATTTGGTTGATTTATCACAATCTGTAAGTTGGGTTGGATTGAAACTTTTTGAGCTTATATAAGACTTATATTTACACTTATATGGTAAATTTCATACCATGTTGATTTTTAGATTAGAAATTATAGCTTATTGAAGTTCACTGAATAGGATTAGGATTTGTAAGGAGAAATCTAGTTGCTTAATTGAGACAAGTAATAAGGCAATTGGGATTTATATGTAAATGAAGTTATTAAGAAGAGTGTTTTTAAGCACTTTGTATTGAATTAAATACTCTCATATTGATATTCAACCATATTCTTCATATACGGATGAAACCTGTCAAAGATTCTTGGATATTTGTGAACCACATCTTCACCCTCCATAGCTAGGTGCGCGATGCATTCCCAAACATGACAACATATAATATAACATAAGTGGTGAATCTATTGTGAAAGTTTAAGATAGAAGGTATTGGATTTTATTTTGGTTATTTGAAATTAATAGCACAAGAAAGCAAGAAGGTGGATTTTGGAATTTTTAATAGAGCTTTGGGTGGTGCTTCAAGTGGATCTTCAAGTGGAGCTTTAAATGGATTTTCTTTTAGTGGACAAGGTATGTATGTGGATCCAAACACTGCAAATATATTTTAAGGATTTATATTGTTTATGCAATAGTAATATGGCAATGATCGCAAGGAAGGTTTAGCAATCAAAACACTACAAGTAGTGGTTAATAAAGTTGATCAGTTTGATGGAAAAGATATCTCTAAATATTAAAGATATTATTTGTAAGAAATAGAATTAAATTTAGTCTCTAAAAAAGATATGATTTTTTTATTTGAGCTTGCTACAATGCCAAAAATAAGAGAATATGTGAAATCAATTATAGAGTAATTTGGAAGTTCTTAGGAGAGATTCTCTTATGCATTGAGAGATGAGTATTTCTTAGAAGACTCTGATCGGGTCATTAAGAAATCATTTTTGGAATGGATTGAGCATCCTAATAAGGAATTGTAAGCTATTGAATTATTAAAGGAGTTTGAGAGATAATATTTTTGGTTATTGAAAGTGGAAAAGATAACCTTGAGATCAAAGAAGGTTGAGTTATTTCTTCAAGCAGTTGATGGAGAATTGTAAGAAAGGATAGAGATTCTTTTTGAGGATAAAGAAGAAGATGAAGGATTGACAACAAAATAGAAAGAAGTTGAAGATGTAGTAGAATTGCTTACAAAAAGGGAAAGAAGAAAGAATAGGGTTGATATCCAAAGAATTATACAAATATCTAAAACTCAGGTACTCATTTCACAATCAACAATACCTATTGCTCAACCTTCAACAAACTAACTTTAATAAAGGATGTATGAAAGTACTGGTTAAGGATTTTTTGGCAGAAAATGGAATTGCAGTAATGGAAGTTACAAGTTACGATATTAAGGTGGATGATGGTGGCAAACAAGATTTTTCTGGAAACATTGAATCAAGGGGATTTTGGTCTTCTGCCATTTCTACAATGTATAAAAAGAAGATGCCACGAGAAGCTTTATTGAGGACTGCTGTAATAATTTGTGGAACTACAGATTGGGAGGATCCTGTGAAAGCTTTGTCAGTGCATGCCTATATTGCTAAGAGCCAATATGAAGCATTGATAGAAGAAAAGAGAAGACAAGATTCTAATGAAATAAGAGAAGAAAATTCTTCCAAGAGGCAGACTTGAAGGGATAAGGCTTGTGAGATGGCTTCACAAGAGTTACCAATAAAGGATGCCTCAATATTATTAAAGGAAAAATCAAAGGACTTAGGAAAAAATAATAAATCTACAACTTACAAACTTCTCTCTGATATTGAAGCAGCAAGAGATTTAAAGGAGGTGCTTGAAGAACGTGTATTGAATACTAAAGTTGAATTTACATTGAAGAAGATATTAGGTATTACAAAGAAAGAATTCCATGATGTCATTATTGACTGTATTAAAGAAAAGAGGCAATTAATGAGTAAAGTTGGATCAAATCATGCTATTGATGTACATGTATGCGATGATGAAGAAGATGAAATTGGCAATTGTTGCAAACAATCAACAAGTAGAGAAAAGAATTATAATCAAAGGGTATATTTTCATGATCCAAGTGACAAGGAAAAAAAAATTTCAAGTCATTATATTCAAAAGCATTGGGCTACAGCAACTATAGAGGCATTAATGAAGATTAGAGATATGGATAAATGAGTTGTTGCTTTCATTGACCATGGTTCAAAAATAAATCTTATATCTAAAAATCTTTATATGAAACAAAAGTGGCCAATTGATATGGAGCATGGATTGATAATATAGACATCTAATAATACACGTGGTGAATTATATGGTGCTTATCTAGATGTGAAGATTTGAATTAGTGATGTTGCAATGGAACAAAATTTCTTTATTCAAGATGCAACATCTTATCTTCTTATATTGGGACAACCGTATATTATTACAATTCAAATGGAAACAAAAGTACTTGATGATGGATTAGCTTATGTATGGATTTATAGTGAGGACGGAAGAGGGATAGTATAATTTTTGATTGTGTCTCCAAATCATGAACGCAATTGAGATAAATTGAGAGAGAATCCATTGCCAAAGGTTGTTGAAGAATTTACGAATTTTTTAGGAGTACCACTATAAAGTGGGATTATAGAAGTATAGAAGAGAAGATACTCTCGCAAGATGTAGGTACTTTTGGTACAAGTTTTATTGATATTTTTTTAAAATGGTAATATTATATATAAGAAAGTTGTAAAATTAAAAAGAAAAGAAAAGAAAAGACTATGTATTACTGAAAAAGAATTATGTCAATTGGAAGCATTAGAAGATAATGAAAGGATTTCTGGTGTTTATGAAGAAAATAGATTGGAAGATTTTTTAGAATTGATTACATCAATAGGATTAAGAGATGATGATAAGGTTGTACAAATGTATTCAAGAGAGATTTATTCTATATTTAAATCTTTTCAAGCACCAGAGATTATGATTGAAACAAAATACAAGATAATAGATAAGAAGGTGAAATCTATTGCCAGACCTTTGCCAAAAGATTCTAAAGAACAAATAAAAAAAATATCAAGAGAAAAGAGCTTAAGAGATCTAAGGAATATTGGACATAAATTTACAAATGAGACTTTTGAGGAATTGAAGATTGGTTCTGATGGTTCATTGGTGCCAAAGGAAATCAAATATTTCAAAGAGATGTTGGCAAAATAAGGTAAATCATTTGCCTTTGAATCTCATGAAATTGGCTATGTGGATTCAAATGTTGTAACTCCCATGGTTATTTTCACTATACCACATATACCTTGGAATTTGAAGCCAATTCCAATACCAAGGGCAGATTTGCCAAGTTTAGTAGAATTATTGAAAGAAAAGATGAAGATGAAGATTTTAGAGCCGTCTTTTACACCTTATTCTAGTTGATGGTTTATGGTGCCTAAAAAAAATGGATCATTATGATTTATTCAAGATATGCAACCAGTAAATACACTAACTATCAGGAATACAAGAATTAGACTATTAGTAGATAAATTTGCTGAGGCATTTATAGAAAAGGCAATCTATTCAATGGATAATTTATATTCAAGCTATGACCAATTCCAACTTGCAATGGAGAGTAGAGATATGACAATAATAAGAATACCACTTAGACTAGTTAGAATGTGTATTCTTTTTCAAGGTGCTACTAACTTAGTTGTGCATATGATGAGTAGAATGAACAAGGTCTTAAAAGATTTTATTCTTAAAAAAATTATACCTTTTCTAAATGATGTTCTAATAAAAAGGTATAAAGAAGAAGACAAGGATGAAACTTTAGTTAAAAAAGAATGTCGTAAGTATGTTATTGATCATATACAAGATTATAAAAAGAAAAGATTTTGGATACCAAGATTGAATTCACTATGAATAAGGCTTTTGGTATAGCAAAGAAGGATTTCTATGAACTAATGATAGATATAATTATAAATAAATAAATAAATAAATGATAGTTGAAGCTATTATAATAAAAACATTAGATACTTGTGTGATTAAGGATGAAGAAGAAGAGATAAGATAAGTATTTGCACAATCTACATTGTCAAAATTTGGAAGCATGATTGGTATAGAAGATAGAGCTCAGATCAATCATGCCAAGGATATGAAAAGATATCAAATAGAATATAAATCAATAGAATCTGATAAAGAGAGAAAGATTATACAAAAAGCACATATTATCAGTTCTTGAAAGGAAAATGATAATGAGATGGGAAGTAATAGCTATTTAGTCTTTTATTGAATTAGGACTACTACAAAAATACAAGTGAAGTTAAAAGATCCTAAAAATCTAATCTTGGCTTTAGTTGGTCATGGATCAGAAATCAATATCATATGTAGACAAATATATGAGAAGAACAAGTGGATAATTGATATCAACCATGGTTGAATAATTAGAATTATAAACAATAAACAAGGTAATTTATATGAAACTTGTCCAACTATAAAGACCAAGATTAAAGATGTGGAGGTAGAACAAAATATTTTTGTATAAAATTTTATTATATATTTGATAATACTTGATTAGCCCTATATTATAGCTACTAGGATAGAAACTATAGTCTTGAATGATGGTTCATATTATGCTAAGATTCATAGTTATAATGAAAAGAAAGTTGTGTAATTTCTTACTAAAAAGCCTATTTATAAAAGACACAAAGAAAAGTTAAAAGAAATGGCTTTAGAGCCAAGAAACAAGTTCTTGGATTTCTAAAGAGCACCTTTGAAAGATGAGAGGCGCATAGGTGTAAATAGATTATATGTAAATCTTAATATAGATAATTTTAATTTTGATTTTTTAAATTTGGCTAGTATTAGATTTATGAGTTTTCAAAGGATTGAAGATTTGGATCCTATAAATAAAAGAAAGATAAAGAAATAAAAAAAATATTTTTTAAAAAGTGGATTTAATTTTAAGTGATAAAGTTATAGTTTAAATATTAAAAAAAATAGATTTGAAAATAGATTGATACAAGTTTTGGAGAATTTAACTATAAAAATAGATGGAGATGTTATAGTAGAGATATATTCAAAAAAGACTTGTAATAAGTTGGAAAGAATAATAATATATATTAGATTTGCTATAAGCTATGAGTTAAAATTTGAGACCATTATGCAAAACTAAATATAAGATTGTAGCCAAGAAGGTGAAACCATTAGCTATCCAATTACTACTTGATACTATGGAATACATTAAGTAAGCAATCAAAGAACCAAGTTTGAGAGAAAAACATAAAATTGGGTACTGATTTACTCGAGAGTCATTGATTAAGCTGAAGATTAGAAGGGGTGATTTCTTGACAACACCAAAGAAGATGATGTTTCAAAAAATGCTTACTAGACATGGTAAGACATTTGCCTTAACTTCTAATGAAATTAAGTGTGTGGATCCTAATATTATAGCTCTTATGGTAATCTTCATAATACCATATTTTCCATAAAATTTGAAGCTTATATTTGTACCTAGAATTTTGCTTCTTAAATTGATGGAATTATTAAAAGAGAAGATGAAGATAGGTATTCTTAAACCTTCAATTACTTCCTATTCTAATAGATGGTTCACAATATCTAAGAAGTCAGGGACATTGAGATTCATTTAAGATATGCAACTAGCAAACAAGATGACTATTTAAAATATAAAATCAGGTCTTACAATGGATGAAATAGCTTAACAGTTTGCTAGTCATACCATCTATTCTATTAGAGACTTGTATTTTGGATATGACTAGTTCTAGCTAATTGAAGAAAGTAGAGACTTGACTGCCATGAAGACTCATTTGAATTTAATGAGGATGTGTATCTTATCTTAAAGTGCAACCAACTTAATAACTCATATGTAAAATGCTATGAACCAAATATTGAATGAATTTGTACTTGAAAAGACAATCCCATTTTTTAATGATATATCTGTAAAGAATTATAAAGAAAGAGACAAGGATGAAATTATAAATGCTAAAGATTGTAGAAAGTTTGTCAAATAACACATTGAAGATGTGGCTCAAATATTGGACAAGCTTGAGTCAATTAATTTGACATTATTTGTAAAAAATCATCACTAAAACTACATCATTAGACTATTGAATCATGTTTTGATATATATTACTAATAGAAAAAATTCAATACCAGACATGTTGTCTAAAGCTAGGTATACCTTTAAAGAAGAGATGATGGTACATAAAAAGAATGAACTTGAAGAAGAGAAGAATTATAGGTATACATTTGCTATCAATGGAGTGGATTTTGAAGATGAGGTTCAAATCTACTATAACGATTTATATAAAGGCAAATTAAAGGAAATTGGGATTTATTTAAGTACCATGTAGAGGCAAGAAGACTAAATGCATAAAACCTTCAAACATATCAAATATAAATTCTATGCTTATTTGCTTAAAAATAAATTTTTATAAAAGAGGCCAAAAAGAAGTAACAAAAAATCATTAGGGATGGTAGGAGATCTTGATATTAGAAATAAGGTTTTGAAAGAATTTTATAATACACTCTAGGCAAGACATATAGGAGTTTGAGCTACTTATATATTAAAAAAATATATTAGTAGAAAGGCTTATACAAGAATATAAAAGATTTTGTAAATATATGCACATAATGTCAGTTATAATCTTAGATCAAATATAGAGATGATGTCACGGACACAGAATACAAAGAGGAAATCTAAACAAGAATTTCAAAGAGAACTGGCAAGAACTAGATTGATCAGATGAGTACAAGAGCAACACCACAGAGGTGAGCCAGAGCTCCAAGAGATGTATTGTCGAGACTGAAGAATTCTTCAACCTCGACTCCTATATATACTTCTAAATAAGAAACTTCTTGAGCGACTTCTAACAACTTAGGAAGCTTCTCAAGCAGCTTCCATGAATTAGAAAGCTTCTCAAGCAACTTCTACTAGCTAGGAAGCTTTTCAAGAAACTTCCACTAACTGCTAATGGAAACTTCTAGAAGGTTCCAGAGACTTGCTTCTAGAATGTTCTAATTTCTAGAAGGTTCTAAGACTATGTCCCTAACATCACCCCCTCCTTTAGCTTCGAGGTCTCCGAGAAGCAATGTTGTTGTCAATCAATACCAACGCAAAAAAATGAAGATCTGTCGCATAACGTCTGCTATGAATTCCAATTGTCTTTCACGAGGCAAGTGGTTCATCGGTCCTTGAAGCCAACGGTAGTGGCCCACGCCCTCAACTTCCGACCAAGCATGAACTTCCGTGTCCTCATTGTGGAACTGTCCTGCAAACACACCTTCTGGCTGACCATTGTAAGCAGGCTCGACTTCAAATACAATCACCAGCGATCGGTTACTTGGTATCCTCCGTCGTCGTCGTGGTGCAGGTGGTTCTTCATCTCGAGGTCGCCTTCGTGAGCTAGTAGGTTGAGATGATATGATTGGCATGGTATCTATCTCTTGGCTATCCATGTCGAAAGACCAAACTATGGCTATCAGAAAAGATCTACTCTATCTTGGAGAAAATAACTACATCAACTATGAATTTTGGTAGTGTTCTCCCCTCCTTTTATGTTACTAGATGAGCAAGCTTCAGAAAGAAGTTATCCTCGAACCGGCTTAGGTTTCTGAGGATATTGTTGATGAAACTCTTGTACCTTTTGCGGCGCATTGGCGAGATTTTTGGCCGGCTCCCATGTTCGCTCATTGATATCGTAGCCTCTCCAATGTACAAAATACTCCAATTTTTCCCATTTACGCCGCGAATCTAGCACCTTTTCTACCTCGTATTCCTCGTGGTTCTCGATTTCGATACTAGGTGGCAAACTTTGCACTCTTCCAGGAAAAGACGATTCTCGATAAATCTCCAACAAAGAAACATGAAAGACTGGATGTACCTTCATAGCAGCTGGTAACTCCAGACAGTACGCCACTGGATTGATTTGCTTCAAGATGACAAATGGTCCCAACCTCCGGTAGTCCAACTTATCACACGGCCGCTTGGTCTTGATATTCCGTCGAAGTAGCCATACCTTATCTCCAGTTTTGAAAATAGGTGCTTGATTTTGAAGTTTATCTGTGGATGTCTTATAAGACTCTTGAGCAGACTGCAATTGCACCTTTAACATAGTTTGAAGCTCTGATAGCTGCTTCACAAATCCTGCAGCTGCTGGGTTGTTATTCGTTGACAGACTTAACAAATCAAGCTTCGGATGGTACCCATAGTTAGAAAAGAATGGTGTTTGTTGAGTTGACGCGTGCAAGGTGTTGTTATATGCAAACTCGGCTAACGATAGATATGCGGCCCAATCATCTTGCTGATAGTTGATGCTGCATCTTAGATACTATTCCAAAACTTGATTCACCCGTTCCGTTTGGCCGTCAGTTTGAGGATGGAAAGCTGAAGAAAGCTTGATATCCACCTTCAATATTTCAAAAAGAGATCTCCAAAACTTTGATACGAATTGAGTTCCTCGATCCGACACGATATCATCTAGTAGACCATGATATCGATACACATTATCAAGAAAGAGCCTTGCTGTATCTTCACTTGACGATGTCTTCTTGCAAGGGACAAAGTGCGCCATCTTTGTAAGTCGATCTACCACAACAAAAATGCTGTCGAAATAATTCGATGGTGGCAGGTCTGTAATAAAGTCCATGGAAACTGAAGACCATGATCGCCGTGGAATTGGCAATGGCTGTAAAAGTCCGTAAGGGCGATGCCGAGGATTTTTAGATCTTGAACAGATGTCGCAAGTGAAGACAAAATCTTTCACATCCTTCCACATTTGGAGCCACCAAAAATCTCGAGAAATAAGTTCCAAGGTCTTGTTGAATCCAAAATATCCCGCAGCTGGAAAATCGTGACGAGATTGAAGAACTCGGAGCCGTACTGGTCCTTTCGGAATATACAACCGCTCCTCAAAGTATAAAAGATCTCCCTCCACTTTGAACTTGTCATTATTGGCATGTTATTTGATATCAACTGCTATTGAATCTTCAATGGTCGAGGTACGTACCTGATTGTGGAAGTCAGCATCGATTGGTACAATGGCAGCATGAAGCCGGAATTGCTCTCGCTTCAATAGCGTCGTACACTGTTGGTCGAATGTTGCCTCTCCAACCTTTGGTGCAAGATACGATCTCCTCGATAATGCATCAGATAGTCCTTGTTGCTTTCCAGGTCGATAAGTGATAACAAAGTCGAATCTGGATAGTAACATATTCCATCGAGCTTGACGCCGATTCAAAATTTGAACGACATGAAATATTCCAAATTCTTGTGATCCGTGTATATGGTTACCGGATGTGCCGCTCTTTCAAGAAAGTGATGCCACTCTTGGAAAGAATCCACTATAGCAAGAAGCTCCTTATCGTGGATCTCATAGTTGATCTCAGCAGCAGAGAACTTTCGAGAATAGAATGCAATTGGATGGAGCTTTTCATCAACAGCCATCTGTGAAAGTACGGCTCCCAAAGCAAAATCCAAAGCATCGGTTTCCAAATAAAAGGCCTTTGCAAAATCTGGATGGACCAAGATCGGAGCCGTTGTAAATGCCATCTTAAGATCTTGAAATGCTTTCTCTACTAGGAGTCCCCATTCGAGCTTGTCCTTACACGTCAACCGAGTGAGTGGAGCAGCAACTTGGGAATAATTCTTAATAAAAATCCGATAAAAGTTAGCAAAACCAAGAAAACATTGTACGTCTCTAACCGTCTTCGGAATCTCCCACGACACGATTGCTTCCACTTTCTTGGGATCCATTTTCAAGCCTTCTGTAGTCGCGATGAATCCCAAAAATTCCATCTCAGTTTGGTGAAATAAGCACTTCTCCAACTTGGCGTAGAGTCCTCGCTCACGTAGTTTTTCAAGGATGAGATGAACATGCTTTTCATGCTCTTTTTTGTTCTTAGAAAATATCAGAATATCATCCAGATAGATGACAACAAAATCGTCAAGATGCTCCCAAAAGATGTCATTCATCATGTGTTGAAAAACTGCCGGAGCATTGGTAAGACTAAAAGGCATGACATTATACTCGAAATGGCCATACCTTGTACGGAAAGCTGTCTTCCATTCGTCTCCTTTTTTTATTCGTACAAGGTTGTAGGCTCCTCTTAGATCGATTTTTGTAAAGATCCTTGCCCGTCCAAGTTGTTCAAGAAGACCAGATATCAAGGGTAACGGGTAACGATTCTTCTTTGTTACCTTGTTGAGACCTCAATAGTCCACGTACATCCGTAGCAAGCCATCCTTCTTTTTTACAAATAAGATTGGTGCTCCAACTGGTGACTTCGAATGGCGAATGAAGTTCTTGGCTAGATTCTCATCAATGTACTTTCGCAATTCTGCCAACTCCATCTGTGACAAATTGTAGATTGGGCCAAAAGGGGGTTGTGCCCCTTCTTGCAAGTCTATGGCACAATCATATGGTCGGTGCTCCGGTAGCATATCAGCATTCTTCTTTTGAAACACATCTTGAAAATCTTTATATTGCTCCGATATACTTGTTGTCGAAATCTTCTCTTTGCTGGTTGGAGTCGCATAAATGACAACTGATATACCTTCTTTGGACGATCTTACAAATGCTCTTGCTCCAATAAATAAAGGTTTTTTGATTTGAGGTCTTCTAACTGGTTTACTCTCGGAACATTCTATTGGAAATGTTATCTTTTGTAACCTCCAATCTATGGTTGGATTATACTTTTTCAACCAGGAAAGACCAAGAATAATATGACTTGACGGAGTCTTTATAATGTTGAAGATAATATAACTACTATGGTCCTTAAATGCTATTTCTATAGGTTATGATTCATGAGTCACACTACCAGACAGTAAAGGTCGTCCATCTATGACTTCTATGTAAACATGTTTAGGTTTTCGTACTAGAGGGATCTTATGATGTTTAGCATATTCTTCATCTAAGAAACAAGCGGATGCTCTTGAATCTAGTAATGCTAAGGTTTTAAGCTTCTGAGGACCAAAAAACAAAGGGATTGTAAAACAAACGGCAAGTTGGGCAGAGAGGGAGGAACCTGATTGTTGTTGCGATTTTTGATTGTCCAATCGCACGGTTCCTATTGTGGCTGGGCATTTTCGTTTTCCTGAAAAAACGTGCCTCTAGTCTTGACAATGCGTCGATTCTGCTTCTTGGGACAATTTCCAACCTTGTGGCCTTCTTCACCGCAATATAAGCATAGTCCTTCCTCCATGCGCCGCTTCTTTTCTTCTGGAGTGAGGGATTTGACACGTACTGCATCAATTTGCATGTCGTCCGTCTCGGAATGTGAATTCAAACTGCTTGCTGACATGGTTGAGGCGTGACAAGTCACATGTTGTCTTGAGCGTTGGTCTTGGCGACGCTGAAATAGGCGGTTATCACACTTCACAGCTTGGCTAATGGCTTTGTTGAACATTTGTAGATCAGGAAGAGATAATAGCAAATCCTTCACATCATCCCTTAAACCCCAATAAAATTGACTCGTCAATGCTTCTTCATCCCAGTTGATGTCACATGCTAATTGTTTGAAGTTTGATGCATAAACTGATGCAGAGCGTATCCCTTGTTGTAGTGATCGAATCTTTGTTGTAGCCCATCGAGCCTTGTCATGCTCGCTAAATGCTTCCGCAAACGCTTCCAAAAAAGTTTTGAAGTTGTTCAAAATTGATGATCCCTTCTCGAATAAAGGAGCAAACCATGATAGAGCCTGCCCCGTAAGTAGGATTCCAACTAGTCCAACATGTGACTCCTCTATTGGATAGCGTTCGGGTTGTAAAATTATTATTAACCTGATTTGATTGACAAAACCTCGAAACTTGGAGCGTGTACCATCAAACTTATCTAGAAGGCTAACTCGAGGCTCCTTTTGTTGTAGAACTAGTGGTTCTTGTCGAATTACAGGCAAAGCTATTTCTTCTGGTACAGAAACTTGAGGTTGATGAATTCTAGATTGTGTTACTCCAGGTGCTCCATCATTATGAAGTCTTGCAAACGCTCCTTCAATCTCCGCAGTTCTTTGCGATAACATAGCAAGGGCATTCATAATGGCGTCCAACTTGGACTCCGAACTTTCAGTCATACTAATCCCTTGATCTCCAGCCATTCTAAAAGAGAGAAATAATTGATTCTATAAAGAAGAAAATATTGGTTTAGAGGAGGGTACTCCGCAACCTCTAAAACGTCTAAAATCCTTCAAGAAGAGAGATAATCCACTCTCTCCAAGAAGAATAAGACTCCAATATTGTAATGGGAGAGATATCAGTTTAGAGGAGGGTAATCCGCAACCTCTAAAATACTAATATACCTTCAAGAAGAGAGGTAATCCACACTCTAATAAGAAGGACTAGCTCTAATATCTGAGATGAGAGCAGTCTCAACAAACTGTAACGGATATAGAATACGAAGAGGAAATCTAAACAAGAATTTCAAAGAGAACTGGCAAGAACTAGATTGATCAGATGAGTACAAGAGCAACACCAAAGAGGTGAGCTAGAGCTCCAAGAGATGTGTTGTCGAGATTGAAGAACTCTTCAGCCTCGATTCCTATATATACTTCTAAATAAGAAACTTCTTGAGCAACTTCTAACAACTTAGGAAGCTTCTCAAGCAACTTCCATGAATTAGGAAGCTTCTCAAGCAACTTCTACTAGCTAGGAAGCTTCTCAAGCAACTTCTACTAGCTAAGAAGCTTTTCAAGCAACTTCTGCTAAGTAGAAAGCTTCTCAAGAAACTTCCACTAACTGCTAATAGAAACTTCTAGGAGGTTCTAGAGACTTGCTTCTAGAATGTTCTAATTTCTAGAAGGTTCTAAGACTATGTCCCTAACAGATGAATTACATCCTACTTATCCATCTATTATATATTTTCAATGATTAATTGATTTAGTATCTATGCCATTAGGAATTTGGAGCATTAACTATTTGATATTAGCAAAAGAAGAATTATTAAATTATATTAAAAGAAAGACCTTAAGATCCAAGACTATTGAAGTAGTATGTAAATTTATACTAAAAAATATCTTTATCAAATATAGGAGTATTGGAAAAGTGAGAACTCATAGGAAAAAATTGGATACTATTAAAGTATAGAAATTATTTGATATGTATGGGATTCAATTAAAATTAACTACTTCTTATAACCTTGAAGCTAATTATAAGAATAAAAGGGGTCATCCTCCAATCATTCATGCATTGGCTAAGGCATATAAGAATATGCCAATTCAATGGTCCAAATTGCTTCTATTTGCTTTATGGACTGATATGACTACTTATAATATTATCATTGGTTATATATCCATGGAATTAATATTAGGATAGAAGTCTATAATGCTAGCTGAAGAAATCTATCTTACATAGATTTTTTTAATTTTAGAAAGATGATATTGATAAAAAAAGATTATCAGAGCTCTACATCCAACAATTGAAAAGGTTATTTGAGGATTTATAGATTACAGTTAAAAAATTGAAAGTAATAAGGTTGAAAAATAAAAAAAGATTTGACATGAATCATAAACTAAGGCCCAAGCCTATTGAGGTTAAAGATTAGGTTGTGATTTATGATAACGACTTAGAGTATCAACATAGCACTACAAAGAAGTTTGTAAAGAAATGATTTAGACCATATGTAATACTCAAAGTCTATGATAATATCTTATATTTCTTATAGGAGCTAAATAGAACTATTATCAAAAATCTA
>JAWRVF010001207.1:0-94047 GCA_036785485.1 Physcomitrellopsis africana | reverse complement strand
TACCTCAAGGAACTACCAATTCAGTAGCACATATGCAAAATGCAATGAATCAAGTTTTAAAGGAGTTTGTACCTGAAAAGACTATACCTTTTGTTGATGATATTCCTATCAAAGGTTGTAAAGAAGAAGTGAAGGATACAACAATTGATAAAAATGGTTGTAGGCAATTTGTCAAACAACACATTGAAGATGTAGAGAAAATTTTGAAGAGACTTGAAGAGGTAGGTCTAACTTTATCTATTGACAAATCAAAGTTTGGAATGGATGAAATCATTGTTGTAGGTCATTTATGTGGAAGCTATGGTAGAAAACCAAATCCGAAGAAGATCGATGCTATTGCTAAGATGAAGCCTTGTAATAGTATAACTGAAGTAAGAAGATTTTTGGGGGCATGTATTTTCTATCGAATTTGGATTCCACATTTTGCCCATATATCAGAGCCTCTTTACAAACTCTTACGGAAGGGAAATAAATTCATGTGGGAAAAGGATCAAAATGAAGCTATGGAGTCTTTAAAGAATATTTTAAGATCTCCATCTATTTTAAAGCAAGTTGACTATGAAAATGGTCAACCAGTGGTGATGATGGTGGATACTAGTCCAATTGCTATAGGTTGGGCTGTTGGTCAAGATGATATCAATGGAAGACGTTTTGCAACTAGATTTGGAGCAAGAATTTTGACTGAGCGACAACGAGCTTATCCGCAAGTAAAAAGAAAACTATGGGGAGTTGTCACAGCATTAAAGGCTGAAAGGAATTATTTAATTGGAGCAAATGTAGTATTGGAAGTTGATTGTTTACCTCTACTTGGTATGATTTCAAACTGTTCAATTCCAGATATTGCTATGTTGAGATGGATAGCTTTTATCAAATCTCTTAATCCAATTCTATTACATATTAAAGGTAAAAAAAATGCTGTAGCAGATATGTTGTCTAGAGCTAATTATATTGGAGATGAAGAAATGATTGCAAAAGATGATGATGAAGATGACAACAGTAAAAGCTATAGCATTGTATTTGTTAACACCAACAAAAGAGAAGATACAATTCTTCTTTTTAAGAAAGAATTATATGAAGGTAGATTGAAAGATGTTGATTGGTATTTAAGTACTCTACAAAAGCAAGCAGAATGGTCAGAGAAGTATTTTAAGGAAGTTAGAAGACATTGCTATGAATATCTTTTACGTGATGGATTTTTGTGGAGGAAACCAAAAAGAAAAGATGGGATTCCATTGAGAGTGGTCGGAGATTTATCCACAAAACTTCAAATTCTCAAGGAATTTCATGATACAAATTGGGCTGGGCATCGACGCATTTGGGCAACATATACAAAAATCAAAGAAAGATATTGGTGGAAAGGACTTTACAAAGATGTGGAAGATTTTGTAAGTTCAAGTATTGAATGTCAATTTCAATCAAAGATCCGGTATCGTGATGAATTGCATCCTACTTATCCTCTTGCTATTCACTTTCAATCGGTTATTGACTTAGTTACTATGCCAAATGGATTATGGGGAATGAAATACTTAGTATTGGCAAGAGAAGAGCTATCCAATTTTGTTGAAGGAAGAGCATTGAGAACCAAGCAGACTGAAAGAGTGTGTAGATTTATTCTTGAAGATATTTTCAGTCGATATGGATGCATAGGAAGAATGAGAGCTGATAGAGGAGAATTAAATGCTGCTGAAGCTAAAACATTTTTTGAAAAGCATGGAGTAAAATTAAAGTTGACAACTGCATATAATCCTGAGGCAAATGGAAAGAGTGAGAGAGGTCATCCTCCAATCATTCAAGCTTTGGTCAAAGCTTGTAGAGGAAATTCTAAAGATTGGCCTAGATTACTACCTTATGCTTTATGGGCTGACAGAACTACACATAGTATAGTAATAGGTTATATGCCAATTGAACTTATGTTGGGACAAAAGCCTATTATGCCAATTGAAGAATCAATTCCTACATGGTTGTATTTGTCCTGGGAAGATGGAATTTCTAGAGAGCGATTGCTAGAACTTCGAATACAATAAATTGGTAAACTACCAGAGGCACATCAAAAAGCAATGGAAAGACTTAAAGAAGCAAGGCTTAACAATAAGGAAAGGTTTGATAAGACACATCGATTGCGGGTAAAGCCTATTGAAGAGGGAGATTGGGTGGTGGTTTATGATAGTACATTAGAGCATCAGCATAGCACTCAGAAGAAATTTGCTCGAAGATGGTTTGGACCATATATTGTTGTCACTGTTTATAAAAATGGCACTTACTTACTTCGTGAATTAGATGGAACTGTACTTAGAAATCCAATAGCAGGTAAGCGAGTGAAAACATTTCGAAAGAGGAGTGACGGGTTTTCATTTGAAAGCCTTGAAATGCTATCATCTACATCAATGGAGGATACAAATATCATAGAAACTAAAGATGAGGATGGAGAAGATGAAGAATGAATGGTGGCACATTCCGGAGGATGTGCAGGTTTGGAGGGGATAGATGTCATGTTGTAAATTAAAACATAGTGTGAAAGATATAAAGGAATGTGTTAAAATAAAAAGATTAAGATTAGAAGAAGAGAGGATGAAAAAGAGAAGGGGTTGTGGTTATAACCACATTATCTTGAAGGTTATAATATTTATCACAAGCTCGGGGATGATAGGTAGGCCAAACTACTAATTTCCTGCTGAAATTTCCACTAGCAGTACCAAGTCATGAAGCCAAGGAATTCTACAGTGAAGTCAAGTGGATTCAAACCCACGTCAACTCCAAAGTAGCTAAGAACTTAACCACACAAGCTTCTTTGACTTGGCAGTGTAGGATGTAGTTCTTTCTTCTTTATCTCTAATCTAATCTTAATTGTTTCTTTCTACTTATTAGATTTTTTTTCTATTTTATCTTAGATCTACTTTACCTTTATTCTCTTCTATTTTAGATCTAAACTTAAATGTTGTGGGCTGAAATTAGAAGAGAAGTGGGTAGAAAAAAATAGTAGTAAGAAGGTAGAATAGAAATTTACCTCAAAAAGTGAGATTCCTTCAAATTAATCCAAAAGAAAGGATTGAAGAGGTGGAAAGATATGGCTGAGGTGTCTCTTTGACCAAGGGAAGAAGGAAGACCAGGCTGGGAGGACAAGAAGGGGGTCGTGAAGAAGAAGAGGAGGTTCTTTTTGGAGAGATAGGGTTTTCCTTTTTGATAGGCAGTAGACGTTTTTGTGTGTAGAAGAAGCTTAGAGAGGATTTTAAGTGAAATTTTTTGTGGGTTTGTAGTAGACAAGATAAAGAACATATAGAAATAATTTTCATGTCTTTTGGTTAAGTATCAAGGGAGATATGAGTCGTCAAAGCTGCAGGTGTTTAAGACTAGGGCAGTGAGGTTTACTAAATTTCGAGCCTCGGCTCTTGAGAACCATTTGGACTTTAGAGGCAAAATTTGTTGGGGTTGTGTTCCTTATAGAGTTTTGTACTTTGAATCAAAATCTTAAGTCAATATGATCTTTGAGCAAAGAGTTATGAGTGAAATTGTAACCGGAAGTAGGTGAATAGAGAAATAGAGTGAAAGCAGAATTGGGGTTTGTATGGGCAGAGTGTGTGTGTGGGGTTTTTTGGGTATGAATGAAGTTAGGGAGTGAATTTGAGTGTGAAAATTGATAGACGTGATCTAAGCAAGTTAAGAAAGAGATGAGAGTAAGTTTGATACTCATTTATCTTATAAAAACAATGTTATGCTCTTTCAAAGTGATAGGGATCTATCTCTAAGTCAGTGAAGTTTGGGGGAGCATATCTTTGTGATCAAAGTAGTATTTTGAGTAAAATTTATTGGGGTTTGTAGATATATGAGTCTATTAAGTTGTGTAAAAAACTAATTGCTATTGGAGTTATGTTTAAATAATTATGAGGAAATTTGTAGTCGGATCCAGAGTTGGTAGAAGACAGAATTAAAGGAGAAGGATAGAGTCTATAACTCTATTTTCAAGAGGAGTTTTGGAGCAAAAATTGGAAGATGTTTACAACATAAAGCAAGCAACAAGCCTACCAAATTTCAATACTTGGGGTTTTGATAATGAGGAGCAATGAAGGTGTGAAGCAAAGGGGGTCCAGAATCAAAGGCAGCATGGAGGGGTTTCTTTGACAACATGGTTCTCTCTAACCACATGAGCTATAATCAAAAGGATTATGGGGTTTGCTTCCTTACTTCCTTAAGTACTTTGTGTTCAAATTTTGCTTCAATTGATATGATATCCTAGGATTTATGGGCAAATTTGAAGGCGGGTTTTTAAAGGCAGAATATGGCAAGATTAATAAAGTATGTTTTTATGTAAAATCTTTAGTTTTATGAACTTTATGAATCTCTTCTTGCACTTAAGAAACAAGAGGCACAAAAGACCCAATGTTTCTCAGGGCTCAGACTCTCACCACGACAGCGTCAATAGAGATGGATTAAACCATGGTTGCATGCTTGTCGGCACATCCGAGCATACCAAGAACATGAAAGATTTTTAATATTTCAGACATATATATCATCAAAAAAATTGCCAAAAGCACTCGTGGGTAACTCCGTAAATAGTCCAGTGTATCTCTTGAGTCCATTAACGGAAAGAGAACGGAACATAGAAGAATTGGATACTCCATTGGGTACTTTTCTAATAGTGGATACAGCCGATTCTAGCAAGGCTAGTTCTTCAGTAGAGAATGTATTGCTTCCCAATAAGGGCCAATTCAGTGTATTTCAAAATCCGTCATTTTCACCTCAACTTCAATTGATAAAATTATTTGCAAATAATAATACCAAATTGCGGAGGTTGAAAAAAATAATTGAGGAAATCAGCATTTATTTTAACAAGAAAGTAAGTAGAACATTGTCACCTTCAATGGCGGCGGGGGGTCCTACAATACCAATTGCGATACAAATGGGTGCGGTGGATGATCGCACAACTAGCGTAGCCCCATTACCTACCTTTAAGGCCCACTGTGGTTCGACCCAGATCAACATCATTTAATTTCGACCGCATGAGCTACAATAGAACTGAAGATATTTGGTTAAAATGGCTGCCAGTGATCTTGAAAGACACGGCATTTGAATGGTATAATCGCCAACCCGTGGGACAATTTTCTAATTGGGAGGCATTGAAAAATACATTTCTGACTCATTTTTGACCAATAGGATTTGAAGAACGTCTTAGAGAAAGATTAATGAATAGCAAAATGGTACCGAAAGAAGCGGTGCAGTCATATTATGGCCGAGTAGCAGATATCCTTTGAAAATGGCCAAATAACCAAATGCCAGACTCGTTTATTATGTCTATATTGGTTAACGGACTATACCCACCAGAATTGAAGATGTTTGTAAAAGAGGTCCAACTTGCAACTGTGGCTGCCTCACTTGACTGAGCTAAGGTATGAGAGGAATGTCATTATGACCAATTTTTAACCACAGGAGCCACAATGATTCCATCTCAAGGAGGATATCAAATACCAACTTGAAATGAAACAATGAATAATTATCCAAAGACAATTGACTACAGCGCAAATCTTAGTATCAATCCACAAGGGATAGTGAATGCTGTTCCATTGCAGGCTGTACCACCAACAACTGCAGTTTCGTATTGTCCATATTCCCTATATCAAAAACCAATATCTATAAAGGAATTATCTAATGAACTAGTATCAAAGGATCCAAATGAGACTTTGTTGTTAACTTTGACAAAGAAGATGGACGAGTTGGCTGTTAACCTGACAAAGGATAAGGAAAAGAGGCATAAACGGACTAATATGCATCCCAATATTTGGTGTAGTAATTATAAGGAGCAAGGCCATTTAGTAACAGAGTGCCTTTCACCACCCCAAATGAATGTGGAATGTACATTTTGTAGAGATAAGCATGTAACTACCAATTGTTGGAATTTAAGAAGGCAACAACAGTTAGGAAATCAGACCATGATTCAACCAACTTTGTGGGATGTTAATCAAGTTCAAATAGGAAATAGGTTTGGTTGGAACAAGAATCATCCTATAAAACAAAATAGAAATTTCTATAATTTTCAAAATTCTGAATATAATCAAGAAGGTGACCCCAATTCTCAAGGTTTTGTGCAAAATCAGCAAGGACAACTCCAATATCCACCTATTTAGAATCCAATTTCAGATCTTACAATACCAACTGGTCGGCCAAGATTCTTTATCCATCAAACCTCGAACAAGCCTAGTCGGTACATACCAGTCAAGACACCCCATATTCTAGATAGAAGAAGACCACTTCGATGCTATCGATGCACACAGCTAGGATACTATGTTGGTGAATGTCTCAATCCTAGAGCCAATGATGATTATGCTCCAGTATGTAGAAATTGTAAGCAATCTGGACATACTTACCAGCAGTGCAATGTTCCGTTTAATGTTAATAATTGAGTTCAATATATCCAGTTGTAAAGTAAGATGGAGGACAATAATCAAATTCCACAAGATTCTCCGATAAATCGGGTGGAATGCGTCCATGCAGTACTTTCTGAGATGTGGGTACTTGCTCCAATCGTGATGATAAGCTACGAGTCTTCATCCTCTGTTGCTTGGCCACAAGTGTTACTGTTTCTTTCACCAATCTCCAATTATTTACAAAACCACTCTCAGATTCTCTATCTGCAAGATAAAAAAGTAGCTTGTCTTCCAAATCTTCATTAGTTGTTTGCAAAAACAACTCAGTCTTCTTAGTATCCAATAACTGTCTCCCTTGTCGTGGCAATTGGCCAAACTTCTTTTCAAACTCCCTGATTAATTCATTCGGAGCCATTTGATTTCCTGGCCTATGTTCAATCCATTCTAAGAATGATCTTTTAGTCATCCTTTCCTGAGTCTTCCTCAAAAAACTCATCCTTCAGCAACTCCTCAAATCTCCCCCACGATATATCCTGTTTATGCAAATCTTGCACCTTCTCCTTGATCTCACGTATAACTGCCAAATCAAAGGTGGTAATCATTTTAAATTCTAAAACTTGATGTACCTCCATTTCACACTTGTAAATTCCTAGGAACTTAGTGTTGTTTCTCCCATCAAACCTCCCAATCTTGTCCACTACTGCTTGTAAGGCTATAGAGGTGTTTTTGTCATCTCCTTGCACTTGTTGCCTTTGTTCCATAAACTGGGCAAATGCCTTGAA
Organism: Physcomitrellopsis africana; assembly: GCA_036785485.1. NCBI lineage: Eukaryota > Viridiplantae > Streptophyta > Bryopsida > Funariales > Funariaceae > Physcomitrellopsis > Physcomitrellopsis africana. Next base: position 86,909 of record JAWRVF010001207.1, on the reverse strand, counting down.
AAGGTCTTGAGTAGCCACCCCTCCGAGTAATCCAAAACTTGGGTTTTGATCCCCCATCTTCACTTATTGAGTAACTAATGCCTCAAGGCTCTCTCAGTGGAAGCACCAATAATGTCGTGGTAGAGAGAATTTGCCTTAAGAAAGCGCTGAGCTTCTAGTTGTCACTAATTTCTCAATCAAGCTTCAAAAATGAGGAAAACTCAAAGTTTATATATATATATTTTTCCTTTTTGAGAAATTACATCAAATACATAAGCCTCAAGTAACTAACAACATCCAAAGTATGATAAAATCCTCTAAAATCTTATATATCTTTATGTGGAAATTTTTTCAAACTTCAACATCTCATATCTCCTGATCCGACTGTCCAAACATGATAAAATTTTATATGAAGTACTGATAAATTCTTATCAACCTCTACAACAATTTTCAACTGCAAATTCATTGCAGATCTTGGGATATCTTGAAAACCCTAACAGTCGCTTCAACCCTTGTCTTTATACACCCGCATACAAATTTCTTCATATCTCACAAACTATAAGCTCAAATTCCATGAAATTTGTATGTATAGCTTCTTAACACAAAATTTCACATTCTCTAAGAAGTTTGAGCCAAAATTTTGTCTTAAAACTCAAGTTATGGCTCAAAGTATAACTATTAACAACATAGTGTGCTTACTACCTTGGAATTAGATGTACTATCTTCAACTCTTCATATCTCCTTCGTCTAAACTCAAAACTTAAGAATTCCTTCATAATAGATGTAGATCTTGAAATTACCTTTCCAACCACATTGTTCGATCTTCAAAAGCTTCCGTACAACTCCACGAAATCCCAAAAGAGTGACAGTATGTATGAAATCCACTCTTTAACTTTGAACAAGTATAACTTCTTCACCCTAACTCCAAATCGCCTAAAATTTCCTCTCAAACTATACCCAAAATCCTAAACTTTACAACCCTACCTCTGAAATTGCGAATCCCCTTTTTGAAGTCGCCGAAAACCCTTGTTAAGGTCGCGGGCAGCCTCCTCAAAGCCCATTGGGCATGGTATTCGACCAATAGGGATGAAGTTCCCTATTCCTTGCCTTCATCCGACCATGGCTTGATTTCATCCCTTCCAATTAGCCTCTTACTAGCTTAAATTTTCATCCTTAAGTCCCCACCTTCTCTCAAGGCTTCATACTAAACATTTAGATCTTATAATTTTTAAATACCATAATTAAATTAAGTAAAATAAAATAAAATAAAGTTTCTTCTATCAACCATTTTTAATTTAACTTACTAACCATTCTAACACACATCTAGATTCATAAACATATAATATATTTTAACTAATTTTTACATATTGTAAGTAATTACAGTACGACAGCGTATAAAGTGACTACCAGTTCCATACCATTTCAATTGGTGTACAGGCAAGAGGCAATATTACCTATTGAATTGGAAGTTTGGAGTTTACGAATTGCATTAGATGAACATCTTGGTGACAAGAAATCCCTCCAATATCGGTTAGCACAATTGGACAAATTGGATGAAATTAAGGCTATGGCCTTTTTCACTATGAAAGCTACACAACACCGCCGTAAGAGTTATTATGATAGTATATTACATCCTAAATCTTTTATGTCCAATGATCTAGTGCTTCTGTATGATAGTCGCTTTCATCATTTTCCAAAGAAATTCTAAGTCCATTGGTATGGACCCTATCGAGTAATTGAAGCCTTTCCTAATGGTTCAATTTAATTGGAAGATTTAATGGATTCTCAATTTATCACCCGAGTTAATGACAACCATTTACGTCTTTTTTTACGTAAACTCGGGACAGATTTTCAAAACTGGAGGGAAGAGGGTATACGTGTTCCTGATGGCTTACCTTTATTGAAGGTACATGATGGTTAGAAAAGACGGCTGATGGTCATTTTTGGGTCCTAATACGGCCTAGTTAGGCAAATCGGAAGTGATGATCTGGTACACTGGTTTAAAGATTGTTGCTTTAGACCCCGAATAAAAGATTAGGAGCGGGGCACTTAGTATTTTGTTTTGAGCTTGGTTGAGTTTTTGTTAGCATTTTATTTTGAGCTTGGTTGTCTGAGTGTATGCTTATTAAATTATAGAGTGTTCTACTGTCAGAAAGTAACGATTAGTCTAAGCAAGAAATACGTAGTCAGTATTATACAATGTCGATGGAAAGGTCGAAGAGAGCTGCGGACAGAGAAGAGAATGTTTGAAACGTGTAAAGTAAGAGTAATTTGCAATCACTGTCCCTCGTGGTGGTCACCAACATGGAGACAATGAAGTTGGAAATCTGTTGGTCTCCATAAAGACAGAGAGATTTTAGAAATGCACAAATGTACATGTTTTAGTGAAGATCGGATAATTTACCTTCAATTGATGTAAAACTAGTGGTAGAGTATATAGAAAATTATGACCCAAAGGATGGTTCTAGTGTAGTAAAAGGAAGAATAATTGGGATCGATGAGAATATCTTACAGGAAGTATTATATTTACTAATAGGTGAGTTAGCAATAGGAGTCAAAGTGTCGAGTGACTTCAGACCGGGAAGTTACTTCAAATGCGACATAACATCCTTTAAGAAGAATCAAGGTTGGAAAGTAGCGGAGGCACTTACTCTAGAGCTTGCAGAGTGGATGCGGTTTGTTCAAAAGCGGCTAGGCTTGAATCGGCATACCACGTATATATCCAAGCGCTTATTGTTTGCTGCGATTGGAACACTTGAAGGCATGGTCTTTAATTGGGTAGCCTTTGTAGCAACCCGTATCCATACAAAAATGGGAGCCAAGCGGAAAACGGATAAATTCGCTTCTTTGCTATGCTCTAATTATGTGTACTCCGTTATTGCACATACGTTAAGTCAATCAGCAGGGGAGAAGAGTGTACCTTCTCCAATGCCGTAACAAGGTATGCGGAGTTTACCAGTTGGTCTAGGAATAGTGGTGCACAAAATTGGGGAATCAAGTACATCGCGGGAACAGGAGGCTATTTCGGACATTAGACGAATTAGCTTCAATTTGAGGAGGAGGCTCCGGAACACTGGAGGGAAGGAACCTCACGGAAGTAATATTAGGTCAAATTTCCCAATTGCACCTTACAGTGGGTCAGCTGGAAAGAAATTTAAGACAACAATTGGAGTTGAGCCGGAAGGCGATAATGGAGAAAAGCCACCGAATTGTGGAAGAAGATCACCTAATTAGGGCAAAGACGGAATCCAACCTGGTAGTGGAGCGGAAATTAACGGAGGAAAAGAAAAATTGGGTGAATGATAAAGATCGCATTCAAAGAATTCTAAACAGTGAAAAGTAAGAATTAATAGAGAAATGCAGGATATGGGATTTGGAATGGGAAGCATTGAAGTGTCAGTTGCAAGCAGAATGTGATAAAGCAGCAAAATTGAAACATGAAAAGGTAGAATTGGGAGACCAATACAGAATTGGAACGGATAAGCTGCAGGCAAAAATTAGTGCCTTGAAGGGTAAAGTAGAAAAATTGGAGGGCGACTTGCCAATGCTGTTTGGCCACAGGTATCTATTCTGCCAGTTTCGAGTACTAGTGAGCTGGAAGAGAAGATGAAGCAATAAGAGCGCCAATTAGAAGCGAAAGATGCTAGGATTCTATAATTGGAGGCGCAAATTCGGGAATTGGGAGCGGATAATAAAAATTTATCAGCGCAATTGAAAAGTAACCATGTCAATTTATCGGAGGAGGATGAGGACGTGCCATTAGGGCCAGATGTAGAGGAACCTCTTAAAAATCCAGGAGCATTTCAATCTCAAGAGCCAACTTCATAACAAATGGTTTTACCAAATCTGTGTTTGCAAGGGCGTTGCACAATTAGGAGTGGGGCTATGTAGAATGGAAGATCCGGATTCTATTTGTTAAACTGTAGTGGAGGATCCGGATTCTATTTCAAAGGATTATAGAATATCAATGATGAAATACAGTAATAAAATAAAAAATTTATATATATGTGGATGAGTAAGAAATTATGATTGTTTATTACGTGAAGTTCTTTGCGGTGAATTTGAGGTTGAAGACTGGCTATGTCAATGAAGTTCGGTTGTAGATGTGAATGTCATGCCATATTAATTGTGAAAATTGACCGGTGGAGAATATTAGAATAACAATTTGTTTCGAGAGACGTTGTAGGTGAGGAATTATTTCCAGTGATTGGAGAAAGAAGCGGGTGTATGCAGTCTATGGAAATAGTGCAACATTGCCAATTGTTGTTATGAATTTGGAAGAAGACAGAAGATTATAGTAGGAGTATTGGTGGAGGATTGTATGACAAAGTATCTTTAGTTACGGAATAGCAAAATCAATAGAATGGACGTCAGTATTTTAGAGAAAAGCATGTACATGTGCATTGGACTCTAATGTTCAGTAGGTAGTTAGTTATGTGACCCTAACAGTTTAATTCAATGCGGATAGTCTCTCCCTGTGTTCAAATCCTCCTTTACAGATTTACTCTAGGCAGTATTGATAGAGTAAGTGAGACAAACGAGAACAACACTAAGTATGACCTTAGTTGGAGCCATTAGGAGCAGGACTCAACCATGTAAATCTTGATTCTAATATTTGAGCTTTAGTAATATTTACTTGAATTTTGAAAGATAAATATTTTTAATCCTAAGATCTTATTTGGAAGATGTTTTAAAGGCCGCAATGAAGATCAAATCCTTGGATGGGATGTTTCAACAATGGAGGTACTAGCTTAAGGCCATAGGTAATTTCTTTGAGGACCAATAGAATCTATTGCCCAAGAACAAAAAATAAAATACATAATTTTATTAGTACAATGTATTCTTGATTTTTTTTATATATATAATAAGTTCAAGCTCCTCTTAGAACTTGTTATTAAAAAAAGGGGTGATTTTAAGGATATACACTTCAAAGATTCATAAAACCTTCTAAAATATTCTAAATTTTTTTTGAGTTAGTAAAAGTCGTTTGAGAAGTTTTTAAGTTAGTAGAAGGAGCTCAAGAAGCTTCCTAGTTAATGGAAGGAATTCAAGAAGCTTCCTAGTTGATAGAAGCTACTTGAGAAGCTTTTTAATTTGATAGAAGTCACTCAAGAAGCATCTTAGATAGGAATATATATAGAGGTCAAGGTTGAAGAGTTCTTTAGTCTCAACAATGCAACTCTTAGAATTCTAGTTCACCTTTCTTGGTGTTGTTTATGTATTCATCTATTTAATTTGTATTTTTATTGGCTTCTTCTTGAAACCTTGTCTTAGTTCAAGTCTCTTACTTTGTATTCTTGTATCCTTGACTAAAGGAACTCAAATAAAAATATATTAGCAAATTATTTTAGAAATATAGATAATTGACAAGGAGATATTAAAAATTAAAAGGTACTAATATTGCTTTTTTTTAGAAGAAGCTTCTACTTATTTTATATAGTCATAAATAAGACAAAATAAAATAAATTAGAAAAATAAATGATATAAGCATATTTTAAAAAGAATTAAAAATAGATTTTATAAAAATTTATCTCAAAATTCTAAGAATTGATACCTTAAAAGGATCAATTGTGAACCTAGGTTGAAATCAAATCTTGAGGTACAAAACATGTTGATGGCAAAGCAAGAATTTTTTTGCAAATCAAAGGAAAGTGATTTTAGAGCAAACTTTAGAAAGTTTTTTTGAACATTGATTTTGAGAGATTTGGATAGATATTGACTTTGTAAGAGCTTTGTAAAATTAGGGTTGATTTGGATGACTTTGGATTTTGTAAAATAAAAAGGGATTTATATTTTTGAACATTGTGTTAGTTTGATTATAGATCTATAAGTGAAATTTTGTGGGTTTGTGATTGTAGTTGTATTAAATGCATGCTGTTAAAGTTCAACAAGCAGTTCCTTGGTTTATTATAATATAGAATTTAACCATAGTAAGTTTCTAATGGTCAAAAGACAAATAGGGATTAAGTAGCGGCTAGGGTCTTAATAAGCGGCTAGGTTTAGAGTCTCGACAGGCGGCTAGGTTTAGGGTCTCGATAGACGGCTGGATTTAGGATCTTAACAAGTGGCTAGGTTTAGGATCTCAAGTAGCGGCTATTTTTAGATGAATATAGATGAAGATTATGCACATTGAATGTGAAGTCCATTTATAAATAAAGTGTGTTAGAAGTGAGAGTTATCTTATTCCATATTTCTCTTTGTGTGTAACCTTGTTGATGCTAAGTGTTGTCACTTCTAACTTCTAGTTCTTCAATAGGTTATGGACCCACTCACATTTGCTTGTGAGTTTTTTGAAGTTTTATGAAGTCTTTGTTGTTGTGTGGAATAGGTCTTATGGTGTTTGCTGATATTAGAGTTTGTATGATCTTAGCTTATGTTATGGCAAGAGGAGGTTCTGATTTGTAAGCTTAGAGATCTCTAACATTGCTTTGTGGGTTCTTATCTCCTTGGATAGTGAGTTTAAGACCATTGTGAAAGACCTTGATAGTGTCTTTATGTGTTATTGAAGTTGTTTCATTAACCTTATGTATTTCACTAGATAGTGAGTTGAAAGAGGAGAAGAACTTGATTGAAAGGTTCTTAAGAGTGCATACACTGATTAGAAGCTTTAGAAGATCACTTGAGAGTGCTTTGAGTGAAAAATCACTCTTTTATTTACAAGAGGGCATTTTGAATTTTTGCTAGTGTAAATTTGTTTTTGATGATTTTTGATTACATAGAAACTCCTTTTCTCAATATTCTTTGATACACTACTCTTTAGACATGGCTTCTAGTGAGGGTGAAGGTTTGAGAGTGATTGAGAAGTTTAGAGGTAATAATTTTTATCATTAGAAGGTAAAAATGGAGCTTTTATTGGCGTCTTTGGACCTTTGGAACATTGTAGATGAAAGTGAAGACCCTCCATGCATAGATGCAAGTATTAAGGAGAAGAAGGACTTCAAAAGACATAAAAAGAAGACTTTTGGCAAGATTGCCACCAATGTGGATGAAGCCAACTTTTCACACATTATCCATTGCAAAGGACAAGCGGAAGCATGGAAGACTCTTTGCAACATTTATGAGAGCAAGAAATTGTCCAACATCCTCTTTATAAAGAGAAATTCTTCACTTGCAAGATAGAAGAAGGTGAAGACCTCATGGCTCACGTCAACAAGGTAAAGGCTCTTGCAAATCAATTAGCTATTGTTGATAAACCTTTAAAAGATGTTGATATTGTCATGACCTTGCTCATGAACCTTTCTGAGTCCTACAACTACCTTATAGTAGCATTGGAGTCCATCAAGTTGAAGGAGCTTACAATGGATTATGTGACAGCAAAACTTGCTTATAAAGTGATCAAAAGGAAAGAAAAAGAGCATCAAAGTGAAGACTTGGCTCTCTTCTCAAGACAAGGCAAAGGTAGCTATTCCAACCAACGTGACAATGAAAAAAATAATGTGAGAATTTGCTTCATTTGTGGAAAATTAGACCACTGTACAAGAAATTGCTACAAGGCCAAGAAAGGAGATAGAGAGAATACTAACAATACACGGGATGAATTTGGAGGAGATGACTTTGCATTCATGGCAAATGAAGGCACTTCTATGGCTGCCATGTCTAAGTAGATTATTGATTCGGGTACTACCAAGCACATGACTCTATACAAGTATTTTTCTAACATTTACGAAGCAATTTCAATAACAAATATTTGGTTAGGAGACAATGGCATGGTACAAGCTATTGGAATTGGTTCTATTGTGGTGGAGATTGTTGTGAAAAATGAAACCAAGAGGATCACATTAAAGGAAGTCCTACATGTGCCAAAGATGAAGAAGAACCTTCTTTCGGTGAGCAAACTTGTGTCAAATGGTTATAAGGTTCAATTTGATATGAATGGATGCTTTGTAAAGACATTGGATGGAGATAATGTTTTAAAAGGCTTTAGAGATGGCAACCTTTATATTTTCAATTGTAAGAAGGTGAATGGAGTTGAAGTAGCAGCATTTGTTGAATTTCCAAAAGATGAAGACAAGTTTGAAATTTGGCATCGACGCCTTGGTCATTTGAATACCAAAAGCATGAAGGAGCTCCAATCTATGGTAATTGGCTTAGATCTTGGTCAATCATGCAACAATGCCACGACTCTAGCTTATGAAGGCTGTATTTAAGGCAAGCAACAAAGGGCCTCATTTCCAAGTGGAGTAGCAACACAAGCAAGCAAGTTGTTGGAGATTGTGCATTCAGATGTTTGTGGATCTATGAAGTCACCAACAATTAGAGGAGCAAGATACTTTGTCACATTTATTGATGATTTTTCAAGGAAGGTGTGGATTTTCATCCTTAAAGTTAAGAATGAGTGTTTTTCAAGGTTTAAGGAATTTAAGGCACATGTGAAGAAGCAATGTGAATATAAGATCAAAGTATTACGTACGGACAATGGTGGTGAATATTTGTCAAAACACTTTGATGAGTATTTGAAGATTCAAGGTATTGCAAGACAAACGTCTACTCCTTAAAATCCACAACAAAATAGAGTTGCTGAAAGAGCAAATCACACCATTGTGGAGATGGCAAGGAATATGCTTCATGCTCAAAACCTTGGGTATGAATTTTGGGCGGAAGCTGTGGTGAATGCACTATATACAAGGAATAGGTGCCCTACAAGTGCACTCACATCAATGACTCCACAAGAAGCTTGGAGTGGAAAGAAACCTTGTGTTTCACACATGAGGCTATTTGGATATATTGCTTATGCAAAGATACCAGATTGTATGAGGTCCAAGCTTGAGGCAAAAGGTACAAAATGTGTATTTGTTGGATATTGTGAAGGTACAAAGGCATATAAATTATTGTGTTTGGATACCAAGAAGATCATCAAAAGTTATGATGTTGAATTTATTGAGCATAAGAGTACTTATGAGCACTTGGAGATGTGTCCAAGTGGGAGTAATGGTGCAGTTGTGGATACATCTTTAAATTTAATAAAGAAAGAAGAAAAAGATGAAAACAATGAAGATGGTGGAGACATGAATGAAGGTGAAGAGTTAAAGAAGATGGAGAAGAAAGTCACTTTGATTTCTAAGACCAACAATGAAGGAAATGAAGATGTTAAAGATGATGATGATGAGAAGTATCAACCTTTGAGTAAGAAAAGACAAGGTTTAAGTAGAAGAAGCTTGGAAGAGTGGTTGGAATATATGAAGGTGAATCTTCTTCAAATGAAAGGAAATATCCTATGAGGGAAAGAAGACCACTTGGTGAATGGTGAAAGAACCACATTTTTCCTCAAGTAAGTGAAGAACATGCCAATGTTGCACTCTTTGTTGATCCATTATCTTTATGTGATACAATGAAGTCCACAGATGTTATGAAGTAGGAGAAGGCTATAGAAGAAGAGTACAAATCTCTCATGGACAATAGAACATGGGAATTAACTCAACTTCCACCAAATCGATCTTCCATTGGTTGTAAGTAGGTGTTTAGAACCAAGAGCAATACAATGGACAATGTTATGAGATATAAGGCAAGATTAGTTGCCAAAAGATACTCAAAAATTGCTGGTGTTGATTTCAATGAGACATTTGCTCTCGTGGCTAAATTCACCACTATTAGAACCATTGTGGCAATTGGGGCAACAATGGACTTGGAGATGCATCAAATGGATGTGAAGACGGCTTTCTTGAATGGAGAATTGGAAGAAGACATCTACATGGATCAACCTCAAGGATATGTTGAAGAAGGTAGACAACACCTTGTTTGTAAGTTGAAGAAATCCTTGTATGGACTCAAGTAATCATCAAGGACATGGTACCAATGGATTGACACATTCTTTGTTAATGAAGGATTTGTAAGGAGTGAGACAGATCATTCTATATATGTGATGTAATCTCAAGAGTTCTTATTGGTTGTAATCTTTTATGTTGATGATTTAATCATCTTGGCTAACAATGTGAAAAAGTTGAATTGGATGAAGGCCATATTAGAAAAAGAATTTGAAATGAGTGATTTGGGAGAACTTCACTATTGCTTAGGAGTCGAGTTTATAAGAGATCGTAAGAACAAGACCATTACAATGAGCCAAAGCAAGTATATTGAAGAAGTGTTGAAACGATTCAACATGGAGGAGTGTAAGCCCATTAGAACACCTTTGGAGGCAAATTTGAAGTTGATGAAGCTCATGGATGAGGAGTTTGTCCAAGTTGAAAGTGAGATATAAAGTATTCTATACAAGGTAGTAGTAGGCTCACTTATGTATGCAATAGTGGCCACAAGAGTGGATCTTGCATATGCAATGAGTGTTGTGAGCCAATACATGTCTAAGGCTGGACTTTTGCATTGGGCAACGGTAAAGAAGATATTGAGGTATTTAAAAGGTATTAAAGACTTCAAATTATGCCTTGGTGGTAAGAACATTGATTTGCAAGATTATTGTGATGCGGATTGGGTTGGAGATGCAAATGATAGAAGATCCACAATGGGATATGTATTCTTTATTGAAGTGGGAGTCATTTCATGGAATTGCAAGAGACAACCTACCATTGCAAGATCAACCATGCAGGTTGAATACATGGCAGCAAGTCATTATGCAATGGACGCTTGTTGGATAAGACAACTCTTAGAAGACATTGGATTAGTGCAAATAGAAGAAACTCTAATAATGTGTGACAATCAAGGATGTCTTGCATTTGCCAAGAATCCAAAGTACCATTCAAGGATGAAGCACATTGATATTCAACATCATTTCATACGAGAGAAGATTGAAGATGGTATAATAGGTATGAAGTATTGTTTTACAAAAGAGATGCTTGGTGATGTGCTTACAAAAGCATTAGTGAAGGATAGACACCATGAGTTGATAAAGACATTAGATTTAAAAGTCTTTTGACAATTAGAAAAGTGGGAGTGTTAAAGTTCAACAAGCAGTTCCTTTATTTAATATAATGTAGAATTTAACCATAATAAGTTTTTAATAGTCAAAAGAAAACTAGGGATTAAGTGGTAGCTAGAGTCTCGACAGGCGGCTAAGTTTAAGGTCTCAACAGGCAGCTAGGTTTAGGGTCTCGATAGGCAGCTAGATTTAGGGTCTCAACGGGCGGCTAGGTTTAGGATCTCGAGTGGCAGCTATTTTTAAATGAATGTAGATGAAATCTATGCACATTGGATGTAAACTCCACTTATAAATAAAGGGTGTTGGAAGTGAGAATTATCTTATTCCACACTTTTTTTTGTGTGCAACCTTATTGATGTTTAGTATTGTGGCTTTTAATTTCTAGTTCTTCACTACATGCTATAAGTTTCAGCTTGATTCAATAGTTCAATTGAAGGTTATTAAAGTTCAAGTGGATCAGGGTCTCAAAAACTAGGTTTTAAAGATTAGTAAGGATGTCTAAGATTTTTAAAAATCTATTTGTTGGATTTAGGTGAAATCTATTTATGTGGATGGTGGACTTGATTTTTATTTGATTGTGAATTGTTGGAGTAATTGAATGGTGCATAAAAAAGATATTGGCACTAGAAGATCAGTATTAAGATTGGAGAAGGAGGATGGCCTACACATGAGTAGATTTTTAGACTTAATTTCTATTTGGTAAGTTAAATCTTCTTCAAATTTTTTGTACTTGTTGCCAACTTAATTATTAAAAATTTTAAGTCAAGATAAAAAATTTTATCATTAGCTATTAAGGTTTCAATCTATTATAATATTTTAATAGGATTTTATTAAAATTTTTATTTGTAATATTCAAAAAAAATTCTATTATAATATTTTTTTTGAATTTTTATATTAATATTTCTTTAATAATTTTTTATTATTTCTTTATAAATTGGCTATTACACCAAAAATTAAAAAATTATGTGAAGTCCATTATATGACATTTTGGAGGTTCATAGAAGAAATTTTTTCAAGCTTTGAGGGATGAATATTTTTTAGAAGATAGTGATTGGATTTCAAAAAAATCATTTTTTAAATAAATTGAAAGATCTAAAAAAAATCTTCAAGCAATAAAATTATTAAGAAAGTTTGAAAGATAATATTCTCATTTATCAAAGAAGGAGAGACAATTATTGGATGCAAATAAAGTAGAACTTTTTCTTTAAGTAATTGATAGAGAGTTACAAGAAAAGTTAAAAATTTTGCTTGAAGATAAAGAAGAAGAAGAAGAAGAATTGACATCAAATTGGAAAGAAGTAGAAGAGGCAATAGGATTGCTTACAAAAAGAGAAAGGAGAAAAAATAAGAGAGGTATTCAAAGAGTATCTTTTATTTTTAAAATATCATAATTTATTCATAATAACTTGAATTTATATATTTTTTATATTATTGGAAAGATAAAAAAAATTCTATTCAAAAATTTAAAAATTTATTTTTTATTTTTAGATTTTTATTGGATAAAAATCTAATGAACAGACTATAACTAGTTTTGTAGTGTGTAATTGCTTGATTGCACATATTTCACTTATTTTGTGTTGTTCTTCTCTTTTGTTGTTGTTCATTGCTCCTTATACTTTACACTACAAATTATATGCAATTCTTAATTAAGGCTATTTATGAGCCGACTTACATGTCTCACATGTTTATTGATCTAAATTTTATTAAAAAAATTAAAATTTAAACTAATGTTAGTTTCAAAAGGTGTAGTTATAAAATATGTTATTAGAAATAGTTTCATTTAAATATTAGAAGAAAAAAAAAATATGGATTTGTAAGAATTTTTAAGAGAATTAATGAACTAGAATTATTTTTATTAGAATATATGGATTTTTACCATTGAGAGGTAGAATTGATAAAGTATGAAAGAATTGTGTGAGTTTTTTATAAAATTAGTTGATAGGTATGTAGAAGACCATAGAGCCAATCTTGTAAAAGCTTTTATGAAATTGTGCTGAAAAAAAAAAAAAAAAAAAAAAAAAAAAAGAACTACTAAGCGGGAGTCAAGGAGACTATTGGTAGATAATTTTTGGAATTAGAAATAAGTAGAAAGGATGAAAAGAGGCGTGGTAAAAGAATATCAATCCTTTGTGTAGTAGAAAAGTTAGCCATTTGGATAAAAAGTCAAAAGGGTGAATCCTCAATGGCCTCCCTTTTGACTTTTTATCCAAATGGCTAACTTTCCTAGGAAAAATTATCAACTCAGCTGTCCCCTCTCTTAGGATAGTTGGGAAGGTTTTTGTGTGTGTTGGAGTTGAGGTGTGAGACCTCCATAGCTATTGCCAACCAATAGGCCATGTTTTAATATTAAATATAAGATTCAATATTTTCTCCTTATAGATCTCTCTTCTAACTTTCCATAGCTATTTTTTGTTTGTGATTTGGTGGTGTGTACAAGAAGTTATGAATTTTCAAAGGTGAAGAAGATTTTGTGATATGGATTCAGGTGGCGGCGACTAGATCTGATCTGGCATCATAGGGTAAGTTTATATCTTTGGTTTATATATTTTTTTTCTTGTAGATCTTTTTGGTGGCTTTTTAAAGCTACTTAAAATGTGTGATTTGGTTAAGAAATGAGTGAGATATGATTTTAGTCTAAGGGTGCTGTTTTAGCCTTTAATGAGGGCTGACTTAATAATCAAACATTTTAACAATTAATATGAAGTAAAAGTCCATTGCTTGGAGTTTAGTGAGATGACTTGTATGTGATGAATTGCATATATATATATATATATATATATTAATACAAATAAATATGTGAACATAACTATTGAGAACTATCTTACCTACATGTAAGTGAAGTAAAATCCACCTGACTACTAAATGCAATTAAGGGTGAGTGAACTTGGTTTACACTATCTTATAATTTGGATTGAAGGGTGAATTTCACTCTCACATCTTTCAAGATATTTAATATTTTTTAAATATTAATGTTAATATTTTTTTATAAAATAAACCTAATCATGTGATTCTTTTTTTTTTTTTTTTTTTTTACTAGATTAATCACATTCTTATGGTTCTTAAATTATTCATTTTTTTAAAAAGTTTTACAATTTTTTTCTACACATTTGTAATATGTGAATTTTAATAAAATATTATTAAAAAATATATGAATTTATCAAAAATTCCATCAAAATAAAATTTTCATCTTAAAAATTGACTACAATTGAAAAAAGTTTTGAACCTATTTTTGGATATCTTATGTTTCCTTCAAATCTACTCAAAAATGAATCTTTTTGTAATGTAACTCAAATTATTTAAATCAAACAAGATGAATTTAAGTTTGAAGATAGATAATTATTTAATCCAATAGTTTCAACTGATTTTGTGAAGTTATTTTTTATTTATTTTTCTGACATTCTACAAGTTCTAATTCATTCATTGACATGCTAGAAAGTATCAATTCTTAAAAATATTCAAAAGTTGAATTCATGCATTGAATGTGTGTAGACATGCATGTACCTTGCATATTTGATAGCTATTAATATTTAGCGTTAAGTACATTTATATCATCGATAAAGTGGATTCATTTTTCATCTTTAATCACATATTTGATAGATTTATCTATTTTTACATCATTGTGTGCTCTTTTTCTATTCAAACATTTCTCTTTCGAAAATATTTTTTAAAAAATTATTATTTCATTTGTTTGTTTGTTGATGAGATATTCAATAATGGGCTAGCATGGGCCAAGTTTACAAAGGGAGGAGGGAGGGAACAAGGGGGGTGGAGGGCCGCCACACATTGCAGCCTGGACACACAATGGTTGGTTGCACATTGGCTGCACACACATTGGATTCAAGGCTGAATCTGTCATGAGAGATCTTTCACTGGAGAAGAAGTGTAGGAATGCCTCCCACGTCACCGCTCCCCCTCCCTCGCAGTCTATTCGATTGAATACCCCCTCAAATGACTCTCGCCTTCCATCCTTCTGCTTGGCCCTTGACAGCTGCATGAATGCTGCAATCTGTGAGAGCCACCCCACCCCATGCACATGCCCATTCCCTGCCTTTCTGTTACTTACCCTTTGGCACAAACCCTGCACCTTCATCTTAACTTCATTCTTCAGTGATTTGGAACAATCTACCTCTCTCTTTCATTCATCCATTCCTTTCAAGATGTGCTTTTTATTTGAATGGTCATTAATCTCAGTAATTGTGACTTCCACAAACTCAAACATTATTTATATATATATATATATATATATATGTAGTCATTTTTATTTACATCTTTGTCACGCTTCATTGCAGCCATAAGTTGTTGTTTGCTTATTGTCCTGGTGTTGCATTAAAAAATGATTTTTATTTATTCATTCATTAATAAATTCATGTGTATGTTACAATTTTAACTAATATTATATCAGCTAATTAAATTTTACACATTGACAGTAATGTCTAATCAACGAAGGGTATGAAATGAATCTATGTTTCGGTATGGAGGAGTACAGCAATTGCATCATACCCAATCTTGCATTGATCAATGCGGTTGAACATTTCAAGAAGGCGTTGGTATTCTTTGACAGACAGGCCTGCAGCAGCAGCAAGAGTGTGGATGTAGGCCACATCTCGAGCTTGTTTGCTGGCGCGCTTCATGGCTGCAAAGGCACCACTGAACTGCTCCAATGCTCTGGGCAAGGAATCCACACTCGCACCACAAGACCCTCAGCCTCATCCGCCTCCCCGACCCAAGCTTACCAGGGCAATGCTTACTCACCCACTAACTTGTGCCATTGCCACCCTTTTGTTTTGCTTCATTCAACTTAGACTGTTCTCCTTACATTGTTTAAAGTAATAAGTTGGGGGGATTTTGTGTGTGGGTGGATATAGATACGAAAGCACTGTAATGTTCTACTTGTGCACGAGAGGGAGAGAGGCTGAAAGTGTGGTCATGTTCTCCACCAAGCAAGCAAGCAGAGTGCCAATGAGATGGAGGGGAGGCAGGAAGGCAGGCAGGCAGGCAAGCAGGCATAGGAATGAGGCGGAGGTGAAGGGAGAGAGGGGGAGAGGAACGGACTTGGCATGATAGGAGACGGCGCTGTGCAGGTACTGCTCTAACAGTTGCTGCATGCCTCCCCACCCCACCACCACCACCACCACCGCCCGCAGCCCCATCCCCTTTTCAGTGAAGGCCCTCACCGCCATCCATCGCACACCATCTCTCCAGCCACACCCTGACCTTGCAAACACAAAGAAAGAGATGCGGACTCTTGCGGAGGGTCGGACCGTGGCTGCAGACATCTACTGGATTGCAGGGCACGCACAGTGTAGGGCTCGAAGGGATCGCCGAGGTCGCCAGGCCAGCGCGGTTGCCACCCGTCGGACATGGTCTTCACTACTACCGCGGGTTTGTCTGAACTGCCAACGCGCCGCTGTTGCGGTAATACGCACCCCACACACATCTCCGGGGCCTTGATGATTCCCTTCGCTCCGAACAGCAGCAACGACGCGTCCAACGCCGCCCGATTCCTCTCTGCCATGAACGAGTGCATCTCCTCCACCGCCATAATGCTCTCTGCCGCCCCCAGCAGGCTTGCAATCTGCTCTTCTGCACACACGTACACCCTATATCATCCATCTGATGCCGCATCTCATGCCCATTTTTCTTTTGTTTAATTTGTAGTTGTCTCTACGTGACACATTATAGGAAGTGCTAGATGCAGGCCCATTACGGGTGCACTGAAATGTGTCTGGGTCAATTCCACAGTTCTGCACAGCGACGAAATTTTGCTCCAGCCGAGCGCAGTTCTGAATGGACGTGGACAAATCTGCGTCTCTCTTCTTCATTCCTGCAAACACAGCTCATACCCCTCACAAATCATTTAAAAGAGCATCATTAATCCTGAAATCACGCATGATAACTTTATGAAAGAAAACGGGAGATTTACCAGCTTTTCATTCATGAATAATTGCAACATACCACCCTAAGAATTGTGGTGGTAGTGATCAGGAAAGTAAATTTACGTGAGACTTCCTTAGCCCAAGAGCGCAGAGCATCGCGCAGCGTGTTTACACATGTGCCACGTTGGTAATTGGGATCCTTCCAATATCCTCCCACTCCGAACTCCGCGGCTGCCATTTTTGCTGTGCTCAGCCAATGCAAACTGTTTGACACACAATTTGCTGGTGTGCAACTATTTCATCAATTGATCTGCATTATATCTGAGGATGAAATCGAGGATTTCCTTACCTTGATCTATCTGAGCGAGGCATGCCATGCCTTCTTCAATGCCCGTAGGTAATCAATTGTGCCAAGCTCCAGCTGTTGTACATTATTATGACGTCGATGTACTTTCGCTACTGAAACCCTCGCACCCTCGAACAACTTCACGATGAGCTTTGATAAGTTCTGCAAATCTGTCAAACACTCAAGGCGGATCCTCGGGGAACTTCCTCTCGTGTTAGACAATTCATTGATGCACTACCTTCACGCAACTATCACAGTTGCTGGTATGAATGTTCTTTGACTGTCATTGCCAGATCAATATCGTTCTCAGTGATGAACGGAACAATGACTGAGAATTTTGTAATGAGCTGTTCTTGCGGCGAAAGCACCCAGACATCGGAATGAAATTTGCCGACGCCACCGTATTGCAGAAGGTATGCGGGGAGAAGCACGAGGAGAGATGTTGTTCAGTTGTGCAGCTTTGGATTGGGTAACTGCAATAACGGTGATTGTGTTGAGTAGTTTGGTGCAACCGCCTTTTCAGCCGGCCCGCTTGATTATGATGAGCAACAAGGTTCCTATGTATCAGATTGTGTATGTCTCCAGTTTTACCAGCCATTTGTAGCTGGTGGAAACTCATGTGATAAGATGATAGTGGAGACATTGTGGTCAAATAAACATGCCGTCGTTCTGTCTGACATGATGGCAATGGAGGGTTAACCCATTTCTAGTACCTTTGGGGCAAAGCCCCTTCAGCAGCTCTCTGAACCCCGTGGCTCAAGTTGTGAGTACAGCGGTGAAGAAATGAAACAGCGCCATTCCAACCAAGCGTGACTCTTTGCTGTAAGAATTGGCTATGATGAGGAGCCCTCCTCTGCTTTCCAAGAAATTTACAGCGCACTTCAAGCTTGCAGCAAATTTAGATAGTTTCTGCCTCTCTCTTTCGCACTCTCTCTCGCTCTCTCTCGGTTTGATGTCCACT
Source organism: Physcomitrellopsis africana (assembly GCA_036785485.1). Lineage (NCBI taxonomy): Eukaryota > Viridiplantae > Streptophyta > Bryopsida > Funariales > Funariaceae > Physcomitrellopsis > Physcomitrellopsis africana. The sequence continues at coordinate 68,880 of JAWRVF010001207.1, read as the reverse complement.
TTGCTCAATCTTCCAGAATGTCTCAGTACATAGCATCGCGTTTGCAGTTCCAGCACAGGCTTTTGTGGAGACAACCCAGCATACTGCATTCAATATTCTGTTATTCTGATAAAACTTTGTTAAAACTACATTTGATTACAAACTCTAACATGATACAATAATATTAATAATTAGTAATTCTATTTTCTTTTAATTAATAAAAAAATATTTTTTAAATTTAAATTATAATAAAAACTCAATTAAATTATATATTTTTATATTTACTTTGTAAAAGAAAAAAAAATGGAATTGTTAGGTGGACACCCCCCTTTTATTATGTGGACACCCCCTTTTATTATTTAGACACCTCCTTGTGCCATGCACCCTCACATATACACCTCTGCAATTAATAACTAGTTTTGATTTTAAATGAGATTTTTAAATTGTTTATTTGATATTGATGAATAATATAAATAAAAAACACAATATTTTATGTTTTCATTATTTTAAATAACTAATTTGACAAAGATTTACAAAGACAAAAGAATTGAAGTTTGAGATAACATAGAGCCATAAAATACAAATGAATAAGAGTTTATCAAATTTTGATATTAAAATAATAAATATAACAAGAATCATGATTTAAAATTAAAACTAGTTATTTTTTGTAGAGATGTGTATGTGAAGGTGTGTGGCATAGGGAGATATCTATGCAATAAAAGAGGGATATCCACCAAGAGGGATATCCACCAAGAGGGATATCCACCAAGCAGTTTCTAAACAAAATTACTTTAAAAAAATTATTATTATTAAAAAAATTATATGTTTTGTTCTAAATTATACTAATATTTAGCTTGTTGTTACAAACTTGATATATTATTCTTTTTAAAATTAAAGTTTATCTTACCTATCAAAAGATCTATAGTTTATATATTGCTTGTAGTAGATGGTGTAATTTTTCTACCTTTATAACTTTTATTTTTCTTAAATAAAATCAAAGAGTAATTATAATACAACTTTTTGCATCTATAATTAAATTATTTAGTTTTTACTACAATCTTATCTATTTTTATTACTAAAATTTATAAAAATATTTAATGTAAGTAATAATATTAAATTTTACAACTAAAATTCTAAGAATATAATATAATTTTTGATATAGTAATCATACCAACCAACTCTATAAGAACTTTTAAAGTCAAGTAGATTGCAAAAGAATTAAAAACAAATTATAAAGATCTAAGAAGGTTAAAGCAACTAATTTTTGCTTGTTTAATATGTAGAAATGAATCAAAGAAAGAATATTAGATTAAATATAATTTAATATTAAAAAACCATCTATTGAGTATTTCTACATCTAATCTAACTTAAAATAAAATTATTTAAGATAAATATCCAATTATATATTCAAATTAAATTATCAATTATAATTTTTATATACTTTATAATCTAATATTTTATAATTTAAAAAAAATATTCTAATTTCTTTATTTTTTAAAATTTTATGATTTTTAAATTATTAAAACCAAGTCTTGTATAGCTTTAGAAATACTAATATTTATAAGATTTAAATTTTTGAACATTGAAAATAGTTCTTTTGAAGTTAGATTATTCAATCTACTAAGGCAAAAGACCACTCTTTATTAAAAAAATTAAAAATAGTTTGTATTAATTCTAAACTCAATAATTCTTGGCTTATTATAAAAATTAATTTTAAATTATTTTATTTAAAAAAATATATAGTTCAAAATTCAAAAACTTGAAAGACTAATTGTAAGAAATGTAAAGCCTTGTAATAGTAAATTACATGATCCAAAAGATGTGATCATATAAGCAAAAAATTTCTAATTTGCTATGAAGGCAGGTAAAAATATATCTTTAAGAGAAATTTAGATTTAATTACATCCTAAGAATCTATCTAGGAATAAATAACATTCATATTCAACTACTACATTGAGAATAACATATGTAAATGATAATAAAAAGTAGTTTTTTAAATTTATTGCACTATATAATTCTCTATTCTTTTTGGATACTACAATTATAAATGATATCTGTTTATTATGTGGTATAGAATAAAGTTGAATTTTGATAACTTATCTATTTTTTTCTTTTACCATTAGAAAATACTTTAGAATTTATCCTATATTGTCTTTGCCTTACTAGTTTTGTGTTTTTTCTAATATTATATAATAATTACAAATTTCTAAAAGACTTCATCTTAGATCTTTATATATCCAAACATATGTATTTTAATAAATTATAAAAAAAAATCTGTCTATAATTTAAGATTTTCAGAATTGAAATTATAGCAAATATTTATAAAACTAAATTCTTTGCTTTTATTAAAATTAATTCTATACATATTGATTTTAAGTAGATAATAAAAAAATTATCATTTTTTATATTAATTTCTCAAATTCTATTTTATAAGCAAGTTTTTATTCAAATTCTTCTTCAATACTAATATCAAAATTAAGATATTTTTGCCAAGTTATGATGGTATTGTTGAAATTATTTACTTGGATTAAAAATGATAAATATTCTGTAAGAATTAAAATTTATGAAATAAAAATCTCTTGATTGTTAATCCTAATAGATTTAATGTATATTCCATCATCATCTTTAGAAATAATATTTAAATTATGATTTTATATTTTTTCTTAGTATTTAAAAGAATACATTGATAATAATGAAATAAAATTTAAAAAAAAAAATCTTTTATTTATAATGAAGATTCTTTTTTTCTAATTTTTCTTTTTTAAAATAATTATAACCAAGGACAGTCTAAAAGAATAAAAAAAGTGGGAGAAGATACATTATAAACAACATAGTCTATTTGATATTTAATTTTTTAATTATTATATTAATTTGATGTAGAATATTAAAGATTTGACCTTACTTTGATTTCTTATTTACAAAACTATTCAAGTAGTAGATAATCCTTTCAATCTTAACTCCCTATTGTTTCTACACTCATGGAGTTTATACTGGGGCTACTATCAATTTAAATCATTCAAATAAGAGATACATCAATTAATACACCAATCATATACATCCTTGGATTTAATAATATATTATATATGTCTACTAGTTTTGATCTTTTTTTAATTAAAGATAAATCTATGTTACTTCTATATTTTAGAAAAATAGCCAATAGTTGTTATAATAAAATTTATAATTGTACATTGTCTAAATTTGAAATAATGTCATAACAATTCATTCCAATTGCAAATTTCATTATGATTACTAATACATAAAGGAATCACTTGGCCAAAATTCATATCCTATTAATCTTAAAATCTACATTCCGTCAATCTTAAAACCTAAATCCAATTTTATTTTACTTCTATTTTTAAAATTATTTTTTAAAATAAAATAAAATATTCTGAAATATAATATCTTTAAATAAATTTTTATAAAAAATAATATAATTATAAATTATAAATTATTTTATCTTAGTATTTTTTAATATATGTAGATAATAAATTCAAGAAGAAAAACTATTGATGACAATTTAATACAAAAATGTTGATACTAATATTTTTTTAAATTTAAAAGATATATTTATTTTGTAAACAACATGAATGTTGGAATTGTTTGGATATTTTCAACATTAGTTAGGTGTAAGTTTCTTATTTATATATATATATATAAATTGATATACTATGTTATATTAATATAAATTTTTATCTAATTTTAATTCTAGAAAAATCACACATACACACATACATATACATACATATATATATATATATATAATCTTGTTGTGATTATAAAAGCAATAGGATTTGATTTGGCTGTTAGTAAGATTTTTACTTTAAAAGTTAGTCATCTTTGCAGAAAAATTTCATGTTAATAATTTTGAGTGATAAATCATTAATGCTATTAAATGTGTTTTTAGCTATCAAAATAAAAATGCTATTAGGTGTAATTTTAGTGCAAATTTTTAAACTTATGCAATACTTAAATGAACAAAAGATTATAAAAGATTTATCTACATTATAATCTACAAAGTTATAACGTTGTGAATCAATTGTAGGTATGCATATTAAGCATAATATTTTATATTTATTAAAAAAATATATTCTTATTAAATTATTTAAAAATCTATTTGAAGCATAAGAAAAAAAGTAATAACTGAAAATATTACTTAAAACTAAAAATTAGGAACCAGATGCTGGCAAATAGATTTGAGTGCTTGCATTGGTAAAGAAGTTGACGTGGATTTGAAGGTCTGCACATCAAGACCAAACTTTAATAAGATTTGTATTAGGAAGTTTTGAGACGGTACAAAGTTTAGAAAGGGTTCCATGTCCATTTTATTAATATTCTATTTTATTCAGTGAAAATATTCAACGTGGAAGCCACCCAGACAACTATGTGGGAATCAACCGTTCGTGACTTGAGATTGGCTTCACCCGCACTCCTCATGCGATACCAATCCGCAGGAGCAGGAGTGAGGGAGAGTGTATATTTGTGCATGTGTGTGCGTGGATAAGCGAATCTGGTAGCGGGTCTGAGGAGGAGTGAGCAGAGGCAGAGAGCGAGGGCGATGGCGAGGAGGAATCAGCTATTGGTGTGAGCGTGGGAGCATAGAAGAAGCGTGGAATCAGGGGTGGGGGAGGGGGGTTGGTGGAAGCAGGGGCGATGGGGATTGGGACTGGGTCTGGTACGAAGAAGTTGTGCTTGCCATGATGAGGGCCAGGCAGGACCTGCATTGCATTGCCTGCCGTACTTGTCCTGCTTCTTCTGGAATCCTTTCATAACATTACCATCTTAATTCTCTTCCGTCTCCATCTCTCTCTGTCTTCCTCTCTCTGTGTCTGTGTGTGTCTGTCTGTGTGTCTGTCGTCGTTGTTGTTCCTCCTCTTCCCGCTTTTGCTGTTGCTGCAGCAGCCCCACTCCAACTGCCCTTCCCTATTCTCTTCTCTTCTCTTTCTTCCTTCAGTCATCTTCCCTCTCCCATGGCCTCTGCCCCAACGCACTTTCGCCTGGCGCTCCTCGTCAAGGATGCTCAGCCGTCTGAACTCTTCCAACTTTTCCTCACCCGCCAACCCTCTCCTCCTTCTTCTTCTCCTCCCTATCCGCTCTTGGATGTCGACGTCTGGGATCTACCTTCCACTCCCTTGGCGCCTTTCCTCCGTGGCAAGCACCCTCCTCGTGATGACGATCCCAGGCTTTTTAAGGCTGTCAGCAACGTCACATACAATCTCGAATGTCTTGGCTTAAAGGGATTTGACGTCTGTGCTGCGGTTGCTCAGGTACTCCGTCCTTATTTCATCTCGTTTTCCTCATTCAATTATGTTTCTCCATTGCTAAGTACTTGTTGTTTCTAATCCAACCAAAGGAGATTATAACCACTACAGCAAAAACAATTAGGCCATAATTGCAGGTACATTAATTGAGAATGTTGCAGATCCAAGCACGTATTTTTCCAACAGGCGGCCCTTGCAAATCATGGCGCTATTGGAAGTATATCGAGGAACCTGAATTTGGGCCCAATCCACCTGTACACACAATTGTTTTTTTAACTGAGACATTCACAGACGAAGCTTGCTTTGCAGGTGATTGCCGTTGTCGATCCTACTCGTCCAACCTCTCTTCTTCATGCTCTTATCTCCCAAATTTTTCGCTAGTTTTTGCATGGCAGATACCACAGAAAGTTTCCACATTTGGAATAATTAAACATTCGTTGATCATCTACAGGATATCAGTCGCAGCATTTTTAGAGAATTTTTGTGCTTATAATGTGTTGTCTCGGGAGATGATACTGCAGCGGACGGGGAATGGATCGATCCACACATGGCATACAACATGCTGGTGTATGCAGATTCAAAACAGAAGCGGATAGGAACTCTGGCTATGTTTGCCTTCTCATCGCACTTTCCTTCAGGCTTGTCCTTCAAGTACAACCTTAGCATACATGGCCAAGTAAGTTGGCGTCTTTTTTTCAAGTAAAGTACACCACAAGATTTGTTTTGTACCTTCTTTTGCCCCGATGATTTGGCAAATACTTGATGAATTGTAGTTAAGGCGAATGACGACTACTTCAGAGTGAGAAACTGTAGAAATCTGCTGTAATCTTTGGCAAACTTTGGACTCTTCTTGCTACAGGAGTACCCACCCGGTGTGTTCGTTGCGCCAATGGACTCAGCCACTTTGAGACCGTTCAGCAAAACCAACTTAGTGGTGATGGCTCCAACGGCTCCTTTACATCATCCAGTTGACACTACTGTGGCTGTGGCCTGTGGTGATGCTTTGATCTGCGATCCTGGATGCTATCCCGCCGCCGCACATACTCAGGTAAATAGTCGCTTCTGCTTGTATGCTTTCTAGTTGGAATATGTAATGCAGATTAGGTGAGAGTCTGTGTGCCATATCTAAGCTCTTCCCCGTTGGTGCAGAGCAGCTTGCTAAGGTTGTTAATGAGCTGCCGAAGAAGCTTTTGATCTTCGTCACGCATCATCATCATGATCACGTTGAAGGTCAGATTTCTTTAATTACAAGCCTTTAATGAGATTAAAGTTACTGAATATACAGCTAGTTGGGTGCTGTATGCCTCTGACCTGGGACACTGTCTCCTCTCATAAGTTGTGTAAGTCAAAAGAAATAACAATAAGTACTTGAATAGGACGTGCTTTGTGGTTGACAGGTCCCTAATAAGCCACCAACTTTGTCGGGATCAGATCGGACATGAAGAGCAGTGTGTGGACCAGCTTTTGTTAGCCTAGTGCTATGTTTTATCTTGTTGATCGTGACTGCACGAGCTTTAGCGTATTACAAAATTCATTTTCAAGTGTTTCACTTAAGGTCAAGTAATATGCGTTTGACATACAGGCCTGCCGACGGTGAAACAGAATAATCCTCGGGCTATTATTATTGCCCATGAGAAAACACTTCAACGCATGGGAAAAGGTAAATTTATTTACTATATATCACGTCAGAATGTATATTATGTATTGCTTATGTACCGAAGTTTCCTTTCTAATCGTGTCATGTTGACGACCAGATTACGGGTTGGACTGCATCGCTGTGGATGGCGGCTCCAAATTGCTGATTTCTGGCCAGGAACTTGAAATTATTTCTGCCCCAGTATGATATCTAGTGTCATTCTTTTACGCCACAATGACAGAACTCTTGCATTCTTAACTGAGAACCATCTGATACTGTGCATAGCATATACTATCGTCATTTTGAATGTTACATTGACTCCGAATTGTTAGCAATACCCGAAATTAAAATATGTCATTGCTTCAAGTGTCTATTGGATGCTTTGGGCAGGGGCACACAGATGGACATCTAGGCCTATTTCATCGTGCTACGGGCACTCTCCTGGTTGGTGACCATTGTGTTGGGTGAGTGACTTAACCCGATGACTTATTCGTCATGCGATCAGTGTGGCATTCATAATTTTTAAGTTATCATTTTTTTGTACTGGAGCAAAAATCTGCTACTAGGTAAAGACTATGTTTGAGGTAACTGATAAAATCGTCTAAAACGTCTGTCGGTGAATGGGATTTCGATCAGATGGCGTCCAGTAACATCTATTTCAGCATAGAAACGGAGAGTCCATTTAAAATTGATTGTGCTCGTTTTGGTGGTACTAGTTATTCTTGATCAATTATGAGTGGCTTGAGTGGTCACTCGACTTTCACGGTTTTGGTGCATTGCAAAAGGTTTAATTAGATTGCCAGAAAGGTGCTCCCATGGATAAGTAATGATAATGCTCCTTTGCACTAACAACTTATTACCATGCTTTTCGTTGTATGTGACTGCAGTCATGGAAGTTCAGTGTTGGATGCTAATTCAGGTGCCAGCATGGAGGTCTGCATTTTTCTGTGTTAAGCATGTCAATTTAGATTTTTTTTAAAAAGTTGCAGCATTGAAACGTGTGTAGCATGTGCAGCTGGTCAAAATTCTATGATGACCTTGATACGATAGCTTCAATTTCCACACAAAAGCAGGAGTTTGACTAGAAGGCGTCTGGTGTAGGATTACTTTACGACTTGCAAACGATTCATTGAGCTCGCACCAAAAGTGATCATACCAGCTCACGGATATCCTACCTTGTGGCCACTGCACATGCTACAAAACTACATCAGGTAAAATTCTTAGTTGTTTTCGTTTGCATCTGTTTGGTGACACGTTACCCAAAATAATGTCATTATGTATTTTTGCTTAATCTAATGCTGTATTGTTGCTTTTGAGCTTGTTCACAGACATCGGGAAGCAAGGGAAGCGAAGGTGCTCTGTGCCATTCAAAGAGGTGCAAGGACTGCGTATCAGGTGGTTTCCCAAGCATACCAAGACACACCGCCTGCACACTGGCCAGCCGCGTTGATGAATGTGAAGTTGCATCTAAATCATCTGAAAATTATCAGCCAGATTCCCTCTGTAAGTTGTTCTTAGGTCTCTCTTCATGCAGCAAACTGAAGACTATTGTGCTTGCTGTTCCCGTAATGAAAGCGTTCCGTACTTCTGGAACATCCTACTCAAGCAATTTTAATGATGTAGTATGCATATAAACGTATGGGAAGTGAATGATTATCTTAATGTTGTATCATTAACCAATGAGTTTCACAGGACTTCAACATGGATGAATTTGACCGAAGCAGCAAAGCGCCATTTATATTACGATGCCTCCCCGCCGCTGCGTGTCACATGTTACAGAAGCCCTTGTTATCTATAATGGGGACCTCTCTTGCTGGAAGTTTATCAGTCATTGTGGTTGTAGGCGCAGTGGCGTGCTTATGGGCGAAGAAGAAATGAACTCCATAATTCCTCATTACTGTCTTGTAGGTGTCAGCTGAGCACCCGTAGTTTTAGGGTGTGCTTAAAACCTTGCATCTGGGGCTTGTCATTAGAGTAAGCTGCTCCGCTGTTATTAGAGAGAAGAAAATTTTATGTTTGCTATAGAGGAGGCTACGACAATGTGTTGTTTCTTTCAGCATTAAACCTTACACTTCGAAATTATAGCTTTATGAAAATGTGTACTTTAGTTCCTGACTCAACATTTACATGCAATGATCGTGTTGATTCTTCAACCACCTTGTTTTTGGTAATATAACGAAGGTTGTGAGCTGGGGAAGTTGAGTGCCTACTTGATGGGGATTTGGTACACCTCTCTACATTTGGTTAAATGGGCCACAGCTTTCTATGTTAAACGTATTTTTTTTCTCATTTGCTCAATCTTTGGCTGGATTCCATTCCTGCACATAGACCCGCTTTTACATGTTGCATTGATAGACATGAATTTTTTTTAATACTTAGGTTTTAGATGATTCTCTTACAGATTGTGAGTAGATTCTTAATATTTGTTATATGTAGATTCTTAGAATTAGTTTTTTCATGTTGTGGTGCACAGCATTCGTTTGTGGACATCTACAAGTTGAGGCAATGAAGAGGATTTATGGATCCATCCTTCACTTTTGTCCATGACTTTGAACAATTTGTTACATGTGTTTGACAATCTTGATCAATTGAGTCATATTGTAAACTATGCATCATAAGCTTCCAAAACAATTGCTAGACAAGAATGCAAACATGACTTCATATAGAAAATGTTTTAATTTGTGGACTGTGATTTAAGAGGTTAACCATATCAAAGGATACAAAAGATAATGTGATTTAATTGAGCACCTTATCATCCAAAATTTGAGATATTTATTTATAATCAAAGAAAGCAGAATAAAATGGTCAATACAAACATATGAAGTATTTTCATGAGAATTCATATAGCAACTATTTTTTATATCAACAAGTTTGAATTGGAGATGAAGAACTACTATAATAATTAAAAGCTTGATTATTTTCAAGGATTATATCTTTTAAAGAGAAGAAAGGACTTCAATTACAAATTGTAGTATACAAAACATAATATATTTTTAATAATTTAACCTATAAGAATTTTATATTTAAAAGTTACAAATTAGAAAAATAAAACTTCAATAAGTAATTTTTAATAAATTCAATATTAAATATACAAATTATATTCTTTGAAACAATTCTTAATTAGAGATAAATCTACACAATAGAATTGTAACCTAATAAATATATAGAATAAATAAATCTATACAATAGAATTGTATAAACCTAATAGAATTGTAACCTAATAGATAAATTTATACAATAGAATTGTAATCTAAAAGAAAACAATAAAAAATTAAATTAAAATTAATTTTATTCAATGACAAAGCCAAGAATATGAATCTAGACAAAAAAATAAAAAAAAAAAAAAAAATGAAAGGACAAGATACTCATGTATTATTAAGAAACAAAGAAGAGATATAAATCTAAGATAGAAAAAAATCTAAAATGATTATAATAAATAGAAATAAATTAGAAAATCTTGAACCAAGACTAAAATACAAGAAAAGCTTTGACAACACTAAAGATGGCTTCAATCTTGCCTCTATTTGTACTAGCTACAAAAAAGACCATGCAATAGCTTTCAAAGATTTATAAGACCTACAGCCCAAGTGCCAAAGTTGTAGGTTACTTCTTAATTACTTTCTAAAAGTAGGAAACTTCTAAAAGAAGTTTATATAGCCACGTGGCATATCTAAAAGAATCTATAGATCTAATTTATATTTAAGAAGCTTCCTTGGAATTTCTTTATATTATCTAATAAGTTTTTACTTACTTCTATTTTTACTTACTTTCATACACTTAAATAATATATGCAATCATTACAAACAAAACTTAGCTTTTATTGATATTATAAAAGACACAAAATTTATTATTCTCTTAAAATTTTAATGTCAAAATATATCTTAATTTTTTAATTTTAATTTTAATTTTATTTTTATTTTTATTATTTCAAAATTAAAGTATTTTTAGTATCTATAAAAATTACTATATAAAATCAAAGATTAAATTTTAAAATATTTTAGACTTATTATATTAACTAAATTTAAAATATAATTTTATAAGTAAAAATAGAAATATTCTATATTAATAGAATGATCAAGAATTTTTATAAAAAAATTGATTTTTTTTAAAATTTAAAATTTTAATACTTTTTATTTTTATTATTGAAATTTATATCTAAATATGTTTAGTTACATTAATAGTTTTTATGATGATTAGAAGCAAATACATGAATATCTTAGCAAGAAAAATATTAAAAAATTACATTAAAAAAATATTCAAATGGATCTTATATGTTGCAAATTTGGCTTTGAAAGATGTAAACACCTACTAATTTATTTATATATACAATGCATATATATCATTGCTAGCAAAATTAAAATATATTTAAAAAAAAATATTAGTCTACTTGAAAGTCTTTATTTGTAGCCATGTGCAAAGTAGAGATACAACTTTGAAGTGATTATTCTTTGTATCTTTAATAGTTATATTTTGAATCTATTAGAACATGTTTTGGAATTTTTTGTATTTATTTTTAAATTTTTTTTCATTCAAAAAAGAACTACCCATCTATGTGCCAATTTTGATTTAGTATTCAAGATAAGACTCTTTGGCAAAATAAAGATAGAAGTACTTTTAAAATTTCTAAAATCTTATATTTAAATAGGTCTTTTAAGATCCATTTCTAATAAAATAATAATTATTTAAACCATTAACTAATTGCAATAGAATTATCAGTACAATCTTATTACAACTTAAGATAGTGGGACTACAAACAATGCAACTTAGTGTAAGATAAGATATAAAAAAGCTCTTGGAATATTTTCCAAAATATTACAATAGTTAAAAATATAAGATCATTTTTTTATATTTAAACTTCTATAGGATTTAATGAACAATTTCATCTTAGATTATTAATTAAAATTGAGATTGATAATTTTCTTTAAAACAATATTTTAATTACTTTAATAAATTGTGTAAAATATAATCAACATAATATACAATTTAGCTAAGTCTTTGAAGTTGTTGACCTTAGGTGCTTTATTTAATCTTTTCGAAGAGGTTTTTTTAAATTAGTAGTCTTATTTATTCTACATATTTTAATATACCTCAAATTATACAGTTACTTGTCAACTTCTTTATGTTTAACTTAAATCTTAATATATTACTAAGTTATCTTGGTTGTGATCTAAAAAAGTCTTTATGCATAGAAAAGAACTACCTCTATAGACTAACCAAATACAGAATGAAAGTAGGAGTTGTGAGCATTCACCACTTTAAGTTTCGTCCTAACAAACTGAGGACACCAGGACAGATGAGTTTTTTTATTGTAAATTTAACTGTAAATTTTTCACGTAGTACACATGAACATTGAAGAATTTGATTAAAATTATTTATTTGCCAGATGTGAGATAAGTGCAAGTGGGGTAAGACTATGATTTGCAATGTGGATCCTCTACTTCATGGACATTTTTCAGTGCGTAGTACCATTTCGCTAGGACCATGTACACAACACAACAATAATCTCCTTGATATCCAGGACACCCACAATTCTAATGCATGGATTTTAGTTATTGTAATACGCCACCATGCCTAACAGGCCTACATTTGTTCAATTAAGAAGACGATACAGACTTCCGTAAGATAATTAAATGTCAAATTACAGCTGCAGGTCACACGACGTAGTAACAACCGGGCAAATGCATGCTGTCATCCGATTAACAAAATCAACCACTACAGACTATCCCAAAAAAGTGAAACTCACGAGTAGTGCGTACTCAGAATACCTTCAATTTGAATTTGCAAAAGCCTTTCGCCAACTCCTCTACATGTCCACCCACATGGACCTGAGAAAACGAACCCACATAGCACAACACGAAACAAAATACAGGACTATTTACGTAATGAACAAAGTTTGAACCAGAACAGCAATGAAAGAACAGTAGGAGAACTTGAGACTACTTCAAAATTCAATCCATCATAATGTACTCCAATAAAAACATCATGCTTCACTTAACATAGAACCAGCAGAGTAACAGCTAACACTGCAGTGAAGAACATAAGAAGGGCCATCACATAAGAACAATGACATACTACTATGAGATTTTGGACATTGGCACTCAACATTACAGTATCGCACACCTGGTTTCCGATCCCGATACTGATTAAGATTAAACAGGAATAATCCAGTACCTGAAACATCGTCATTAGAATTTTGCTCCCTCTCAGATTAACTCATCTGATAAAATAAGAGACCATGTAGATAACGGCGACCTTGAAAAAGAGAACAATATACAAGCTTACAGCTTGTGGCGATTTTAAACAAAGTAAAAGGACGTTCAAAAATTTTAAAAAATGTTCCCATCATGAACTGTGCTGATTGATGTACGAGTCAGAAGCTTGCAAACGATCAAACTCACACATGTTAATATGCGTCCTCACCTATACAATCTTATCTTAGAACCTAGGATCTTGCCAGCAGTAAGTCAACCATGGATGCACCAAGCTTCATTCTGGTGAGCAACTACTAACTAAGCGAAGCATGAATTTACAAAAAAAGCAGCAGGGCAGGAGGGGCATTCTTGAAAAGAACGTGCTTTTGTTATCAGCATACCTGTTACTGCAACTTGCAATCGCCAGATGCTGCGATACTCTTCGCACAGAACATTGCCATTTTGATTAACCAATTTACGAACTCGATTCCTCAGTAAATCTGTGTCAATTGCATCAATACCTCTTAAGACACCAATAAGACTCATAACAGTGTTAATGGTTGAATACAGGCTAAGACCTCAACAGGAACAGCAGTGCAAGATAGGTACCGACAAAATTTAAATAGAACCTGGAAGTAAAATAAATAAATCAAACAAAGACACATCAGACACAAAAATTATAGGAATAATTCCTAGAGAACAGTACTGTGGCTCCAATCTGCTTGCAATTGAAAGAATGAGTCACAACACATCCACAACCAACAATAAATAAGTCAATTCCAACAAGAGCAACACATTGGATAACCACAAAACCAAAGAAAGACGACCACAGTGAACAACCCAGAATCGCTGTCTGATGAAAATTAGGGGTGCTTAAATTCGCCCGACAGTCTTCGAAAACTAATCATTTTCTTGGGTTAAAAAAGGCTCTTCTCCAAAGCTTGTGCCTGAGGTCTGTTGAAATACCTGCTGCAGCTGTCAAATGCAGCAAAAACTGATCGCTAGCCCGCACTTACCACCAGCTAGCTGAAGAGTAGATACACGCCGCGCTGTCTCCCGTGAGCAGAGTGCTTCTTGCTGGAATGAGGGGCTTCTACAGTATTGTGCACATGCATGCACATTCGCGATTAGTAAATGAATGCCCCATCCCCATTTAAAACTGCAATCGCGAAAGAGACACCCAAAACTGACCTAAACACCAGTGGATTTGTATCAGAGCCTGCAAATTATGCCTATAACCAGACCCGTTCAACAGGCAACAAGAGCAAGTATGTGTCAAGAGTATTGCTCGTGCCCAACGCTGTCATTATGTACATAGAAGCAAAGAGAAGATTAAAGGATGTAGCACAGAACATGTTAATGTGTGCTGTGTACTAAAATGTTTAAAGGGACATGAACAAAAGCACAACTTCTATCTTTGCAACTACATGTTTTTAACAAATTTCTTGTTACTTTCGAATCCACCACAATGCAGTATCTGGTTAATCTAGTTTGACTACATATCTACAGGCCCACAAGGTTCTACTCAGCACCCATACTAGCGCTCCACTAACACTGAACGTGAGGCCAGGAACCGACCGTGAAATTGTTGACTGCGTCCATCCAACCCAGCTTGTAGCAAGGTCTCCTCTCCCCGTGTTCCTTGTTCTGTATTAGCTCATTTCTGCCAATTGAAGCTGCTGAAAATCAGTTCATCCTAGACAGCAACACTTACGGAGATGAGACAAAAGCACAGCTGGAAACTTACTTCCGCTTGCCGCCAGTGCAGTACCTTTGCTATGATAATGAAATAGCATGCATGCATGCCTTGAACTAAAAGAACCAAGGCACTTCTACTCATGCATCATAATCACACTAGTTCCCGTAGGAATCTCCTCAAACATTTTGTCGACGATGATGTTGATGTCGATCTTTCTCTCTGATCAATTGAAAATCCCGATCTATTAAGACATTCAACCACACGCAGCACTCAATAGTATTAAACGCTTACCAGAAAATATTCCTTTGCATAAATAAAATGCCACCAGGTAGATAGAGTGGTCTATTACTAACTTCTGATCAAACCATTTGTAAATCAGACGCATAATTTTTTTTTTTCTGTATCGCTAATTAGCAAGAATCACAGCAATTGCACACCTCGAGAAATTGCGTTATGCCGAATCTTCTCAGCGTGACCTGGAAATTTGGAAAAAATTTGCTCATCAAGGTTTACAGAAGCAAACGTCATAATATGAACGACCAAAACTAGCACGTCCTTAATTCAGCTGACACTACTTTCAGACTCACTCCATGCAAATCACTCCATCCAATATATACACTGACCTTCAAGGGCAGGTTTGACATTAGCAACAGCAACTTTAAATTGAAGTCCCCTACCAGAACAGCTGTTAAACGGCCTCACGTTATCAATGTAGACAGGTGGCCTCAAAAGCAGCATCCAACACATCAATATGTACAACATGCCTACATAAGGTGTGCAGCAAGCGCTTGCAAGGATAGCAAAGGCCATTCAACAGCTGCTGACCGGCGGGAAGAACTGTCATGCACATATCACACACCTATTATCAACTCTTTCTCAACGAGCAGCATCGCCGGGACGTGGGGGAAGGGAGAGCGCACAGTTTCTAAGGTGGGGACAACCCAGGATACAGTGTAAACTATTCAATTCTACCTACAGAGAAAAAGGTGAAAAAGGTTTTAACACGAAAAAAAAAAAAAAAAAAAAAAAAAAAAAACAATTCATGAAAAGTGTAAGTTGCGGAATCCAAACATTTACAGCCCACAAAAGCAAGGGTTCAGGACCAGGTTTAGTACCACCTTCATAACATGGGAATTGCATGAAATGATAAATAAAATAATCGAAAACACAACATAGCAATCAAAGTCATCATCATCATCATCATCATCATCAAAACTAAACATTCAAGAAGTAATCAAAAGAGGGTGATAGGCTTCAGTTCAGTTGCGTCAGGCGAATACAACTCAAAAATCTCACTCACCTACGTCCCTGCTTCTTTCCTTCCGGCGGTAATCCCGCTCCTTGGTGCTCTCTCGCTCTTCGCGTTCTCGTTCCTTCTCTCTCCTTTCCCTGTCCCGATCCCGACCGCGTGCCCGTTCTCGTTCAACATTATAATCCCGCCCACTGTCTCGGGACTCACGAAGCCTTAGCCGATCCCTGTCCTTATCCTTAATCCTATCGCCTAATTCGTTTTCAGTATGTTTAATTGGTTTTTCCTTCCCTGCGCCAGGGTCATCCCTCAATTCACCATTACCGTGTGGATTTCGGACTACGTCGAGATCATGACTCCTATCCTTCACGACTCTAGGTTTCAGATTATCTAATGAAGTTTTCAAAGGTACTTCCTTCGGTATACCAGCATCCGAGCTTCTTGTGGTCGGTACCTCTTCAACAGAAGCAGCTCCATTCACAGTAGACTTGATCAGCCCTTCCTGTAATGAATAAGTTAACCTTCGATACGCAATAAACTCTGAATAATACCCACAAAAAAAGCGCAACAGAGCATGAACAGTAAGCGGGTGCAAATCTAGGACAGTTGGGATAAACAGCTACAAACTTACTTGTCCCTCAGAAGAAACATCCCAGGCTTTGGTGGTCAACAGAAATGACTTAGTATCCCTCCCCACTTCAATATAATACCCTTTCGGTTGTTTGTATAACTCTGCAAGGACCTTGCAGACTACTTCAACTTCACTCCATTTAGCATCAAACACTTCCCACCACCTGGCAGGAAGTGGCACTTTAAACTTTCGAGACGCAGCATAGACAACTCCACACGCAACAACCTCACTTTTGAAACGCACGCAGAGTGTGCTCCGTAAGCTGCAACAGACAAAACAATTTGTATAAACTATAGCTTAACTGTTGCAAGAAAAAGAAGTTACTGAACCAGTCTCAAATCATTAACCACTTCAGCTGCACCACACAGAATACATCCCTATAAACCTTCTCAGTCTTTCACCATAAGCAAAGAGTATGTCGTCAACAGATTCAACGAACTGAAATAATGTGCATACCACACAAAGCGATGCAACATACCAATCATGCAAAACGAATGGCGGTATGAACGTGACTACGAGAATTAGTGTGATCAAAGAATGCATGTACCTGTCATTAGCAAGGTTCCATGCAACTTGCATCAACTCTGAAGGAGCAGCAAGCACCTTCAAATAGCTTATAATAAACTTGTGAGGATGTTCTACGTGGCAAATAAATCCCATCTCTTTCAGAAGATGTCGCTCCGTCCTAATCAAGTCGATTTTCATTTCCTCATACTTCTGCAGATTGAAGTATCCGGTTAGTACTCAAATTGAAAACAAGGAGCCATATGTGCTAAAATCCTAAACCAAACTGTAGAAGGAAAAGATACTTAATCTATACACAGTGTTAAAAAAATGGAATTAAAGGCAACCGAAGTGAAAAATGTGTTACTTGCGACGATAACTCCAAGAACTCAAGAGGTAATTTTCCTCGTCTCTGCTCCATGCGATTGAACACTTGCAACACTTCATGAATTTTTCGAGGGCTCTCTTCAAGCTTAGCTGCTAGCCATACACAACTCGCTGCCACTCTCTGCATTAAGAGAGGAGTAAGATGGGTCACAGCACAAGAAACAAGCACTCAAACTACACACTCATGAGCCCACAAAATTTCTCCATACAAACGTACTAAACGGCTGCACAAATTGACCATAGATTGAAATTATGGACTTGTAGAGTCTAATCTAAACTAAGAACCCTAACGATACAGTGGAAGAAACAAAACCAATCATCAAACACGAGCTCTGAAAACACGATTAATCATCACAGGCTATGACTCGAGTCCTTAATGTGCGCGCGAGTTCAATGTACAAGTCAACCTAGACAAATCTACCCTAAACTATGAATCATGCAATTGTCAATCTAAATTAATT
Organism: Physcomitrellopsis africana; assembly: GCA_036785485.1. Classification (NCBI taxonomy): domain Eukaryota; kingdom Viridiplantae; phylum Streptophyta; class Bryopsida; order Funariales; family Funariaceae; genus Physcomitrellopsis; species Physcomitrellopsis africana. The sequence continues at coordinate 50,885 of JAWRVF010001207.1, read as the reverse complement.
GGAAAAAAAAATTACCTTTACATTGAACAGTGCAAAGGACTTTTTGCAATAGAATCGATGAAACAGAACCTGGCCAGTCGCCATCACTGCTTGAGGCCTGTAAATATGAACGCAAGGCTAAATTCTTAGGCTTAGTGCTAGATGTAGACAAATGTACATGACTTCAAACCATAAGGGAATCATGCCAATTTCATCAAAATAAGGAAAAGCTGGGACTAGAGATTTACATACCCCTTTGAAACCCTGAACGAAGACGATTGCGTGAAAAATCACAAGAAATGAGTATACTTAAATCCAATTTAAAAACCACGTAGTAGGAACACATACGGCAATATTCGCGAGAAATTCAACTAAAAGATAAGAACAAGTACATACAATTTCAAGAGAATGCCGCTCTCCTGCACGAGGTCGCAACCAAACCGACGGAGCGTTGATTCTGTCATCTCATCAATACCATCATTCCGGGACGGCGACTTCGAAAGCTGCTCCTCCGTGACATAAAAGGTGTCAAGGGCAGTGTAAATCATTTGGGCGAGGATTGACCACAACCCAAATGCAAGACCTTCGGCAACAAGGCCGACTATAACACCATTCAAAACTTGACAATAAAAGCTCGGTGCATCGACACAAGCGCGAAAAACCTAGGATGAAAAAATAGAGACCCACAACGGAAACTCGGAATGAGAATAACCAAAACACCGAGACGAGAATTGGGAAATAAAACCTAGCATGAGGGAAGACAAAAAAGTTGGCGGGTCCCGCCTTGCTACCAATAGAAGACGGACACACAAGGGATCAATCCCACAAAGCATGAACAGTCGTCCATCGTTCAACAAACCGTAGCTCTCTGCAGACGTAGAACGGTGCTAAGGCCCGCTTCGCACTTGGAGTCCACGCTTGCTAAATTTGAATTTCATGACCCCATGGGTGGTTTTCTGGTGTTGAGGGACAAACCTTAATCTCTGAACTCTCCAAACATGTGCCAGAAATGCTGTAATAATAATAACGACAAAAAACACAGAAATGTAAATGGTGCATTAAAATAAAATTTTCAATTTTTATGTTTTGAACGACTAGCATAAATATATTGGAGCAATCTTCAACTCATTTATTAATTATAAGTGTAAGAATTTTCATTGCATTGACCTCAAACAACCCTCAAACTTACTACTCATGCTATTTTAAAATTATTCTACACTAATTACTATTATAAGTGACACTCTCAAAGATTAAATTAAATTTTGCTTATAAATTCAAAAATACTTCTCAAATTATGCAAAAATATATATTTTTTTCAATTCATAAAATATTAAGATACCACAAAAAATTATAATCTTAAATATAATTCTTACTCTGTATATATTCCAAAATATTTAAACAAAATATAGTTTAAAAAAAAAAAAAAAAAAAAAAACAACAACAACAACAACAACTAAGTAGATAAAAACATACAATGTTGTAGTTAAAAAGTTCAAATAAGCAATCTAATAATATCTAATAAATAGATAATTTCTTAGAAATCAAATATATAGGTTTTGAGATTAAGAATAAGCATTTTAAATTTAAGATTTTAAGATCATGCACATAATTTAGAAGTAAAGATTTAAATTTGAAGTTTTAAGAATTGATAGACTTTAGGAATTTAAAATTAAGAATGTTTAGAGTTTTAAGAATTTATAATTTAGGATTATAAAAGTATCTTTTGATATCTTAATTTTGGATTTTTTTGAAATTTTGACTTATGCTATATTCTTTCATTTTTAATAATTGTGGTTGAAGTGGTTTACTTAAAATTCTATCTACAACTTTAGATTTAGAAATAAGAATTAATAAAATTTAAAACTAGGCCTCATTTTCATTCCAAGAGTCAAGTAAGTGATTTAGAGTATAATAAAATTTATATTATAGCAATATAGTAACTAAATCCACAACTTAATTTTATTTATACTAGGACTTTTAAATGACTAGTTCAAATTGAAATTTTGATTATTTAATTATATTTAAGTATTTTATTTTAAATAAAATCTTATTTAAACTATACAATCTAATTATCTAATTTAAATTTGAATTTTTTCTATATTTTACTTGTAAAGTAATTAGTTTGAAATACAATCGTATTTATATTATAATAGTTATGTAATTAATTTATAAACTAACATATTTCAAAATATCTTTTTATTTTCTAAATATTTTTTTAAAAATATTATTTAAGATTTAATATGAATTTAAAATCTAAATCTTAATTAAATCTTGATTTTTAATTAATAATTAATATATATTTTTATTTAATCCTAAACTAATAGAAACAAGTTTTATAAAGGCCTCAAGTTCACAAATAGGATTGAAGAGTTAAAATTGATAGATTGTAGTAATCAAAATTTAAAATACATACTTTATTCTATGCATATATACTATCCAAAGAAGAATATATAGATAGACCATCTTTAAAGTTAAGTTGATAATGTAATGTATTATTTGAGACAGAAAATAAGACAAGTCAAACATTGTAAATCAAAAAAATTATTTATATGATAGATTATCTATTTGTATAACATGTGTTAAGGATAAAATAATAATGATAATAATAATAATATATTAAAAATAAAATTAGATATAAGACTAGAAAGAAGATAATACTTGGATTTCTTAAAAAAATTTAATACTAAGCTTAATATGCCTTTTGTCTACCTATTTAGTTTATGTAATAACAACTATGTCCTATAAAGTTTTTCAAAAAGATCCTAAGATATATAGAATATTTTTGAAGACTAAAAAGATCTTTTATTGATATTTTTAGAAAACTAGAGAAGATCTTAGATAGTTATGGTAGATTATAATAACTTTTAGATATCAATAGAAGATTTAAAAATCTAATAGAGAATTTTTGAGGAGTCTAGTTATTTTGAAAGATCTAAAAAAAATCAAAGATTCTTTGAAATTTTAAAATATTTTAGAATATTTTAGAATTTATAATATATATATATATATATATATATATATATATATGATATGATTTCTTCATCTAAAAATATATTTTATAAAAAAATTAAATAATTTAACTTTTTAATATTTTTAAAAATTCAAAGATTGATGCAAATATACTAATTGATTGTGTAGGAATAATTTCCAATGCATTATTTAGTTGTATATGAATCATCAAAGAGTCTATATTGAAAGAATCCTTGCAAGAAAAAGATCAAAATAAAATTCATCAAAGTACCTCTTTTATTAGATACAAAACATCACCAATGAATTAAGTAGGTACAAGAACAATTTGAATTGCATATCTCTTTTTAGATCTACGCAATTTTAAGTAGGGAGGTTTTTTGCTTTGAAAACTCCAATCTAGTTTTAAAATGTTAAATCTAGCTGGCTACAAGAGTAATATACTTGACCATCAAAACTACTAAAAATCTTTTTTTTAATCCATTGATAGTGACAAAACTACTATTAACTTCAATTGAGAATGCACCTTGTATATTTCTACTATACTACATAGTTTGATAAAAAAGTATGTCTCATCATTTAGACATACATATAAAAAACTACTCTAATCAAATTAGAAATCAAAATGATAAAATAAAAAATCCAAGTATACTTGCTTAAATAAATAAAAAGAATAATGATCATTTTTATTATGGATATACTATTTAAGTAGAACAAGATTCCAAAAGTTTAAAGTTCAAAAAGTAAAAGAGATTCATTTTATAATACAAATAGGGAGCTACAATAAGATATAAGAATAAGACCAGAAGGCCTAAGCTAAGCCATAAGAATTACATTGTTAAGATTGAAAATCCCCTCAATGTTGATTCTTATATATAATAGGTGTAAGGAAGCTCTTTGAAGGAGTTTCTTTAATGCTTGAAGATAAAGCAAGCTTAAGATCCTTTTATAATCATCTAAGATTTCCTAGAACCTTTTAGGACCTTTCAAAATCTTCTTGGAAACTATTAGGATCTACTAAGGCCTTCACAAAATCATTAAAAATCTTTTAAAACCTTTTAGGATCAAATAGAATCTTTTAGAATCTTCCAAAATCTTCTAAGACCAAGTAAAACCTTCTAAAATGTTTTAAAACCTTCTTCCATTATATGTCTATGAAATCACTTTTTATTTTTAGCTTTGAATTTTGCAATGTTGTAGTAGAAAGAATTTGCCTCAAGAAAACGCTAGGCTTCTAATTGCTACTAAATACTCAACCAAGATCCAAAATAATAAAAATATCAAATTTATATAAAAGTCTTTTTCATAGGGCTATTATATCCAATACATGAGTCTTATTTCACAAAACATTCAAAATATAACAAAATACTTTAAATCCTCATTCATCCATAAGAAGAGAGATTTTTTCAAACTTCAATAATTTATAACTCTTAATCCAACTATCCAAATCTACTCAAAATTTACATAAAGTACTAATGTATTCTTAACAACTAGCATAACAAGTTTCAATTGTTTATTCGTTATCAATCTTCAGATATCATGAAAATCCTAACAACAGCTTCAAATCCTTATTTACAAACACCTATGTACTAATTTCTTTATATCTCACAAAATAAATGTCCAAATACTATGAAACTTTGATATATAATTTTTTAATACAAAGATTCACCTTTTCAAAAAAATTTAGACAAAAATTCGTCCAAAAGCTTAAAATATGGCAAAAACCATCACTATCAACAAAATGGCCTACTTATTGCCTTGGAATTCAATCTGCTATCTTTGACTTCCAATATCTCCTTCTTTAGAATTCTAAAAGTAGTAATGCTTCTTCATCAAATGTAGATTTTAAAACCATCTCTCTAATTGCACCTCCCAATCTCTAAAAGCTCTCGTACATCTCCTTGAATCTTCAAAAGAGTGGCAATAAATACTATTTGTACACCTTAATTTCAAGCGCCTACTTCTTCTTTATAAAAACTCCAAATTATATCAAAATTATAGTACAAAAAATAAGCTTTCTAATCTTAGTCTTTAATTTTTGAATCCTCCCTCTGAAGTCACCAAAACCCTTCTTCTTCTCATGAGCAGCTTCTTCAAAGCCTATTAGATATGACTATTGACCAATAGGAATGAAGAACTTCATCCCTTGCTTTTATTCATCTATAATTTTATCTTCATCATTCCAAATAAGCCTCTTAGTAGTTTAATTTTTTATCTTTGGATTCTAATCTTCTCTTAAGGCTTCATATTAAATATTTAGGTTCTATAAAATTTAAAAGCCATAATCAAAATAAATAAAAAATCTAAAATAAAGTTTCTTATACCAACTCTCTTTAATTTATTTTATTAACCATTCCAATACATACTAGAATCTATAAATATATTATATATTTTTAATTAATTTTTATATCCTATAAGCAATTATAATATAAAGAATAGAATCGAATTATCAAAATAATAAAAGACAAGACAAGGTAAAAGTACCTATTCAAACCAACGTGACAATAGAAGGAGTAACGTGAAAACTTGCTTCATTTGCAGAAAATCAGGTCATTTTGCAAGAAATTGCTACAAGGCGAAGAAAGGAGACAGAGAGAATGCTAACAATGCACATGATGAATTTGGAGGAGATGATTTTGCATTCATGGCAAGTGAAGGCACTTGTATGGCTGCCATGTCTAAGTGGATTATTGATTCAGGTGCTACCAAGCACATGACTCCATACAAGTGTTCTTTTAATACTTATGAAGAAATTCCAGAAACAAATGTTTGGTTAGGAGACAATGGCATGGTACAAGCTGTTGGAATTGGCTCCATTGTGGTGGAGATTGTTGTGAAGAATGAAACCAAGAGGATCAGATTGAAAGAAGTCCTACATGTGCCAAAGATGAAGAAGAATCTTCTTTCGGTGAGCAAACTTGTGTCAAGTGGTTGTAAGGTTCAATTTGATATGAATGGATGTTTTGTGAAGACATTGGATGGAGATAATGTTTTAAAGGGCTTTAGAGATGGCAACCTTTACATTCTCAATTGTAAGAAGGTGAATAGAGTTGAAGTAGCAACATTTGCTGAATTTCCAAAAGATGAAGACAAGTTTGGAATTTGGCATCGACGCCTTGGTCATTTGAATGCCAAAAGCATGAAGGAGCTCAAATCTATGGTAGTTGGCTTAGATCTTGGTCAATCATACATCAATGCCACGACTCTAGCTTGTGAAGGTTGTATTCAAGGCAAGCAACAAAGGGCCTCATTTCCAAGTGGAGTAGCAACACGAGCAAGTAAGTGGTTGGAGATTGTGCATTCAGATGTTTGTGGACCTATGAAGACACCATCAATTGGAGGAGCAAGGTACTTGGTCACATTTATTGATGATTTTTCAAGAAAGGTGTGGATTTTTATCCTTAAAGCCAAGAGTGAGTGTTTCTCCAGATTTAAGGAGTTTAAGGCACATGTGGAAAAGCAATGTGAATGCAAGATCAAGGTATTACGCACAGACAATGGTGGTGAGTATTTGTCAAAATATTTTGTTGAGTACTTGAAGATTCAAGGTATTGTAAGACAAACGTCTACTCCTTACACTCCACAACAAAATGGAGTTGCTGAAAGAGCAAATCGCACCATTGTGGAGATGGCAAGGAGTATGCTTCATGCTCAAAATCTTGGATATGAATTTTAGGCGGAAGCTGTGGTGAATGCAGTATACACAAGGAATAGGTTCCCTACAAGTGCACTCACATCAATGACTCCACAAGAAGCTTGGAGTGGGAAGAAACCTTGTGTTTCACACATGAGGACATTTGGATGCATTGCTTATGCAAAGATACCAGATTGTATGAGGTCCAAGCTTGAGGCAAAAGGTACAAAATGTGTATTTGTTGGATATTGTGTAGGTACAAAGGCATATAGGTTAATGTGTTTGGATACCAAGAAGATCATCAAAAGTCGTGATGTTGAGTTTATTGAGCATAAGAGTGCTTATGAGCACTTGGAGATGTGTCCAAGTGGGAGTAATGGTGTGTTTGTGGACACAACTTTAAATCTAGCAAAGAAAGAAGAAGATGAAGACAATGAAGATAGTAGAGACATGAATGAAGGTGAAGAGGTAAAGAAGATGGAAAAGAAAGTCTCTTTGATTCCTAAGACCAACATTGAAGGAAATGAAGATGTTGAAGATGATGATGATGAGGAGTATCAACCTTTGAGAGAGAAAAGACAAAGTTTAAGAAAGAAGAAGCTTGGAAGAGTGGTTGGAATACATGAAGGTGAATCTTCTTCAAATGAAAGGAGATATCCTATGAGGGAAGAAGACCACTTGGTGAATGGTGGAAGAACCATATTTTTCCTCAAGTAAGTGAAGAACATGCAAATGTTGCACTCTTTGCTGATCCATTGTCTTTATGTGATGCAATGAAGTCCACTGATGCTATGAAGTGGGAGAAGGCTATGGAAGAAGAATACAAATCTCTCATGGACAATAGAACATGGGAATTGACTCAACTTCCACCAAATCGATCTTCTATTGGTTGTAAGTGGGTATTTAGAACCAAGAGGGATGCAATGGGCAATGTTGTGAGATATAAGGCAAGATTAGTTGCCAAAGAATATTCACAAGTTGCTGGTGTTGATTTCAATGAGACATATGCTCCCGTGGCTAAATTCACCACTGTCAGAACCATTGTGGCAATTGGGGCAGCAATGGACTTGGAGATGCATCAAATGGATGTGAAGACGGCTTTCTTGAATGGAGAGTTGGAAGAAGACATCTATATGGATCAACCTCAAGGATATGTTGAAGAAGGCAAACAACATCTTATTTATAAGTTGAAGAAATCATTGTATAGACTCAAGCAATCACCAAGGGCATGGTACCAACGGATTGACACATTCTTTGTGAATGAAGGGTTTATAAGGAGTGAAGCAGATCATTCCATGTATGTGATGCAATCTCAAGAGTTCCTATTGATTGTAATCCTTTACGTTGATGATTTAATCATCTTGGCTAACAATGTGAAAAAGTTGAATTGGATGAAGGCCATATTAGAAAAAGAATTTGAAATGAGTGATTTGGGAGAACTTCACTATTGCTTAGGAGTGGAGTTCATAAGAGATCGTGAAAACAAGACCATTACAATGAGTCAAAGCAAGTACATTGAAGAAGTGTTGAAACGATTCAACATGGAGGAGTGTAAGCCCATTGGAACACCTTTGGAGGCAAATTTGAAGTTGATGAAGCTCACGGATGAGGAGTTTGCTGAAGTTGAAGGTGAGATGCAAAGTATTCCATACAAGGCAGCAGTGGCTCACTTATGTATGCAATGGTGGCCACAAGAGTGGATCTTGCATATGCGGTGAGTGTTGTGAGCCAACACATGTCTAAGGCTGGACCTTTGCATTGGGCAACGGTAAAGAGGATATTGAGGTACTTAAAAGGTACTAAAGACTTCAAATTATGCCTTGGTGATAAGAACATTGATTTGCAAGGTTATTGCGATGCGGATTGGGCTGGAGATGTAAATGATAGAAGATCCACAACGGGATATGTGTTCTTTATTGGAGTGGGAGTCATTTCATGGAATTGCAAGAGACAACCTACCATTGCAAGATCAACCATGGAGGCTGAGTACATGGCAGCAAGTCATTGTGCAATGGAGGCTTTTGGATAAGGCAACTCTTAGAAGACATTGGATTAGTGCAAACAGAAGCAACTCCAATAATGTGTGACAATCAAGGATGTCTTGCATTTGCCAAGAATCCAAAGCACCATTTAAGAACGAAGCACATTGATATTCAACATCATTTCATACGAGAGAAGATTGAAGATGGTATAATAGGTATGAAATATTGTACTACAAAAGAGATGCTTGCTGATGTACTTACAAAGGCATTAGTGAAGGATAGACACCACGAGTTGATAAAGGCATTAGGCTTAAAAGCCTTTTGACAATTAGAAAAGTGGGAGTGTTAAAGTTTAAGAAAAAGTTACTTGGAGTTTAGCCATAGTAAGTTTCTAATAGTCAAAAGTCAACTAGGGATTAAGTGGCGGCTAGGGTCTCGACAGGCGGTTAGGTTTAAGGTCTTGACAGGCGGTTGGATTTAGGGTCTCGGTAGGCGGCTGGTTTTTAGATGAATGTAGATGAAGCCTATGTACTTTGGATGTGAACTCCACTTATAAGTAAAGGGTGTTGGAAGTGAGAGCCATCTCATTCCGCATTTTTCTTTGTGTGCAACGTTGCTGATGCTAAGTGTTGTGGCTTCTAACTTCTAGTTCTTTAACAGATATGAGATCTAATCGTCTTGTTGATAATTGATACTGCATCCCAAATACTGCTCTAAAACTTGGTTAACTTGTTTTGTTTGGCCATCAACTTGAACGTGGAAAGCCAAAGAAAGTTTAATATCTACCTTTAATATTTCAAAAAGACATATCCAAAACTTAGATATAAATTAGGATCTTTGATTGGATATGATATCATCTGATAGGCTATGATATTGATACATATTGTCAAAAAAGAGTCTTGTTGTTTCTTTGTCGGATGCAATCTTTTTGCAAAGAATGAAATAAGTCATATTTGTGAGTTGATCAACTATCACAAGGAATTTATCTAATGAATTGGATGGTGACAGATCCATAATGAAATCTATTGAGATAAAAAACCATGACCAATTTTGAATAAGTAAGGATTGTAAGAGTCCATAAGGGCGATATTGAGGATTTTTGGACCTTGAATAGATATTGCAAGAGAGCACAAAGTCCTTTACCACCTTCTACATTTAAAACCACCAAAAATCTTAAAAAATATGTTCCAAGGTCTTATTAAATTCAAAGTAATCCACAATTAGAAAATCGTATCAAGATTGAAGAATGCGCAATCATGTTGGTTCTTTTGGGATATACAAATGTTTTTTAAGGTATAGAAGGTCTTCTTCAAACTTGAACTTGTCAACATTTTTTTTGAGGCGACACTTTACATCAAGGGCCAAAGCATCATTAGTGATTTTAACATGCACATCATTGAGAGAAAACTAGAATTAAAAGGTGCCGATGTAATAGTGGCGCAAAGATGAAATTGCTCCAATTTCAATAAAATTATATATTGTTGATCAAACGCTGCCTCTCCTATCTTAAGTATAAGATATGATCTCTTCAATAAAGCATGCGACAATCCTTATTACTTCCTAGGTAGATAAGTCATAACAAAGTTAAATTGGGATAGCAACATATTTCATTGAACTTGGCGGCAATTAAGAATCCAAGCTACCATAAAATATTCTAAGTTCTTGTGATTTATATATACAGTCATATGATGCATTGTTCCTTCGAGAAAATGATGCCATTCTTGAAAAAAATCTACAATAACAAAAAACTACTTATCATGGATTTTATAATTAATTTTGGCAACAAAGAATTTTTGAAAATAAAATGCACCAGGATGGAATTTATTGTTTATATTCATTTATAAAATATAGCCTCTAGTGCTAAATTTGAAGCATCAATCTCTATATAGAATATTTTTGTAAAGTCTAGATACACTAAGATTGGAACTATGATAAATGCAATCTCAAGGTCTTGGAATGTCTTTTCTATTTGAGGCCCCCACTCTAACTTCTTCTTACATATCAATCAAATAAGAGGGATAGCAATTTTAAAATAATTTTTTATGAAGATCCAATAGAAATTAGCAAATCCAACAAAACATTGTATATCTCTTACAATCTTTGAAATAGCCCATTGCATAACCACCTCTATCTTCTTAGGATCCATCGTCAAATCTTTAATAGATATAATATATTCCAAAAATTCTATCTTAGATTGATGAAATATAAATTTCTCTAGTTTGACATACAAACTTGTATCTTATACCTTTTGTAATACCAACTTGAAATGTCTCTCGTGTTACTCCTAATTTTTTGAGTAGATTAAAATGTCATCAAGATAGATTACCACGAACTTATTCAAATACTCTCAAAAGATATCATTCATTAAATGCTAAAAATAGCAGGTGTACATGATTCTTACTATACCTAAATATCATTATTTTCTTGAATAATTGCACTCTTGGTTTTAATAATATATCGATTTTGTTTCTTCAAATAATTGCCAATTTTGTGACCTTCCTCGCCACAATACATGTATAGACCTTCTTCAATCGGATGCTTCTTTTCTTGTGGACTAAGAAGTTTAAAACGTATTGCATCAAGTTGCATATCTTTTACTTATGAGTATGAATTCAAAGTGCTTATTGATTTAGCAGAAGTATATTGGATTGTATATTGTCTTCTTGAAGCCCATGAATATTGATTTTGACGATGTTGAAATAATCAATTATCACATTTTTATCGTCTTGTAATTACTTACAGTATGTAAAAATTAGTTAAAATATATTATATGTTTATAAATTAAGATATGTGTTAGAATGCTTAGTAAAATAAATTAAAGGGATTGATAGAAGAAACTTTATTTTATTTTATTTTACTTGTTTTGATTATGGTATTTAAAAATTATAAGATCTAAATGTTTAGTATGAAGCCTTGAGAGAAGGTGGGGACTTAAGGATGAAAATTTAAGCTAGTAAGAGGCTAATTGGGAGGGATGAAATCAAGCCATGGTCGGATGAAGGCAAGGAATAGGAAACTTCATCCCTATTGGTCGAATACCATGCCCAATGGGCTTTGAGGAGGCTGCCCGCGACCTTAACAAGGGTTTCGGCGACTTCAAGAAAGGGGATTTGCAATTTCAGAGGTAGGGTTGTAAATTTTAGGATTTTGGGTATAGTTTGAGAGGAAATTTTAGGCGATTTGGAGTTAGGGTGAAGAAGATATACTTGTTCAAAGTTAGAGAGTGGATTTTATACATACTGTCACTCTTTTGGGATTTCGCGGAGTTGTACGGAGGCTTTTGGAGATCGGACGGTGCGGTTGGAAAGGTGATTTCAAGATCTACGTCTGTTACGAAGGAATTCTTAAGTTTTGAGTTTAGACGAAGGAGATATGAAGAGTTGAAGACAGCGCATCCAATTCCAAGGCAGTAAGTAGACTTGTTTTGTTGATGGTGATGGGGTTTGCCATATCTTAAGTTTTTGGACGAATTTTTGTCTAAAAATTTCCAGAAAGGTGTATTATTGTGCTAAGAAGCTATAAAATCAAAGTTTCATAGCATTTGGACTTTTAGATTGTGAGATATGAAGAATTTAGTACACAGGTGTTTGTAAACAAGGGTTTAAAGCTACTGCTAGGGTTTTGGCGATATCTAAAGATCGATAATGAATCGACGGTTGAAATTTGTGGTGGTAGTTGTGAAGAATATATCAGTACTTCATGTAAATTTGGAGTAGTTTTGGACGGTTGGATTAAAAGTTATGGGTTATTGAAGTTCGGGAAAAATTCCCTTCCTACGGGAGAATGAGGGTTTAGAGTATTTTGTTATGTTTTGAGTGGTTTGAGGAAATTAGGCTTGTGTATTGGGTGTAATAGCCCTATGGAGATCTCTTTTATATAAAATTGGGGGTTTTTATTATACTTAAATCTTGCTTGAGTAATTAGTGGCAGCCAGAAGCCCATTCTTGAGGCAGATTCTCTACGTAGGCTTGGCTAATGGCTTTATTCAGCGATTAAAGATTCGGAAGTGACAATAACAAATCCTTCACATCATCTCTTAGTCCCCAATAAAATTGATTTATTAAGGTTTCTTTATCCCAATTGATGTTGTATGCTAATTGCCTAAAATTGGATGCATAAACTGATGCAAAGCGTACCCCTTCACGCAATGCTTGGATCTTAGTTGTTGTCCAATGAGCCTTGTCGTGTTCTCCAAATATTTCCATAAAAACTTCAAAATTGCTCAACATTAGTGATCTTTTTTCAAACAAGGGAGCAAACCATAATAATACTTACTTTGTAAGCAAGGTGCCAATCAATCCAACCCATGATTCTTCTCTTGAATAAATATTAGATTGAGGGACCATTACTAATCGAATTTGGTTGACAAACCCTCAAAACTTTGAACACGTACCATCATATTTCTCTGGAAGAGTAACTCAAGACTCTTTTTATTGTTGAATTGGTGGATTTCTTTGGCATAGCATAGATAGGACTACATCTTCAAGAGTAGAAATTGGAAGTGGATGGAATTTAGATTGTGGTATTCCGGATGTTCTATTGTTATGAAACTTTGCAACAATTCTTTAAATCTCCAAAGTCCTAGTAAATAAGGTTGTAAGAGCACTTATAATAGTGTCTAACTTGAACTCAAAAGATTTGATCATACTAATCTTTTGACCTCCAACCATTCTAAAAAATAAAAATAATAAATAATAAAATAATAAAATAATAAAAAAAAAATGAATCTATAAAGAAACAATATCGATTTTGAGGAGGATAATCCGCAACCTCTAAAACGCTTTACAACCTTCAAAAAGAAGGGTGATCTACTCTCCCACAAGAAGGACAAAACTCCAATATTATGATGAAAAAAATAGCAGTTTAGAGGAAGGTAATCCACTACTTCTAAAGCACTAATATACCTTTGAATAAAAGAGTAATCCACTCTTTAATAAAAAGGATCCAACTCTGATATTGAAAATAAGGTGAATCTCGACAAATTGTCAAGGATACAAGAATACAAAGCAAGAAACTTAAACTAGAACAAGGTTTCAAAAAGAAATCAACAAAAACTTGAATTAATTAGATGAATATACGAATAACATCAAAAAAGATGAGTTAGAATTCCAATAAATATGTTGTCAAGATTGAAGAACTTTTCAACCTCAATTCCTATATATACTCATATCTAGGATATTTCTTGAGCGGCTTTCATCAAACTAAGAAGCTTCTTGAATAACTTCTACTAATTGGAAAGCTTCTTGAATTCCTTCTATTAACTTGAAAGCTTTTTGAATTCCTTCCATTAATTAGGAAGTTTCTTGAACTACTTTCATCAATTAAAAAATTTCTCAATTGACTTTCACTAATTCAAAAATCTCTAAAATGTTTTAAAAGGTTTTGTGAACCTCTAAAGTATATGTCCCTAATTCCAAATATATTATTTAACTTAACAAGTGAATCCACATTTAACTTGAGAACTTCTATTCAATAGAAGAAGAATTTTAAAAAAAATATTATTGCACGGAAAGAGAATTAAATAAACTTATGCTAGAAGGCAAAAAAAAGCATTTGGTTATTCTAAAAGGCTTATCAGTTCCAACCAACAAGGAGGGACTCATTCATTCAGTGCACAAAAGTACAACTCTTGGAAATTATTAAAGTTATAATATACTTTGTACAATTTCTCAGAGGAATAGGATAATACCATTAAAGGAAACTAAGGCAGACTAATAACCTACATGTATCCGCCTACATGTATTCCACACTCAGTTTTTTCACTCCCATCTGGATTTCTTAGACCCTGCAAAGACCACCGCTGAATCAGTTTCCTACAGAGTACACGAGAACATTCTATCTTGAATAGGCATCAGTGCGTATGTAGAAGATGCTAATCTTCACTGAATTTCCAAGATTTGAAGATATATTTCTTATCTATTTAAGTGATGGCCACTACTCAAGTATTCGTTTTTTACTTGCATGAAAGAGTGTTCGAATCATGGAATGCAACAAGCCAATGATAATGGAGCTGACCTGAAAGCGGCCGGATCGTTCTCCAGCATACTCAAACCATTTATCGCGAGAAACGGGTATTGTGGATTGCACATCTCCTATGCTTGGAAAGCCTTGGTCATGAAGAGGATGATAAGGCAACGAATACTTCAAGTAATCCCAACAGTCCCTGTAGAACATTCATGGATTGTGGACTGAATCAATTGCAAGATAAGCATCACCAACAAACAGAGCTAACGTATCAAAGACGACCTAGTGATCAAACTGATGCTTCGCATACTACATTCTCGTACCTGAACTCCCAATAAGCAAGTGGCTGCACTTTTATCATCTTGCCTGCCTCAAACACCTGAGAGTTACCCGTGTCAACAACGCAAACAGAAAAATAGGACAATCTCATGCCGAACAAAACCTCAGAAAATTATGTCGCCTAAAGATAATTTGATTTCTCTTAAATGGAAAAACAAGTGCTTATGTTTTAAGAAAAAATGCAAATATCTATCGTAAAATTGTAAAAGCTGAGGTAAGACACTTGTTAAAACCGCCACGACTAACAACAAGAAATCGTAATTGTAAATATCCACTCAAAAATAAGACGTCAAAATGTATACAGGAGAACGAGTAATATTAAAACATTTATATACCTCCAGATGAGCTCTTTCTGCACCATGGTCACGTCTACGACCATTAATCATAACATTCACCTGTGGCAAGCCCACCAGATAGTAAGATTTCAATTCCGAAAAGAAATATTATACCCCACAGGAACAAGATTAAATCCTAATTAGTTTCAGGTAAAAAGGGCCACTCATTTCAGGATAACACTGTTATGACTACAAAGGAATGGGCTGGAAAGAACACGAAGCAGCCATCTCCTAATGAATACACAAAGCTTGTCAAAAACTTTGAATTACATCCAATGTCTTTAGAGCACGGCTGAATGGCTCGACTTTGCAGATGCGGTCATACTCTTCTACATCCTGCACTCCCCATCAAATATTTGAAATTATTAAATATTCATCAGATTCAATGACGTTTAAATGAAAACTGACATAGTCAATGTCACTAAAAAGACATGGCTTAATAAGATGTATTTTCTTACAGTTATGAACAAATCTGAACCAAACTTGGCATCGTACTCCTCCTTGTTATTTACGCCTGCAGCATGAAACGTATGTGCCTTGAATCCATATTGCTTCTGCAAGCAAAAAAAGCTGAATTTATTACTGAGCACCTGAAACAACGACGGGTTCTAACGTGCCTACGTTTTATTTAAGAAGCAACTGCTGTATAAAAGTAGAAAGGGAGATACAGGAATTTTGAGCAAAATTTTGAAACGTTCTGATTGAAGAAATGTGTTTGACATAATCAGTTGTAAGCGCAAAGTGTTGATTAAGACCAAACTTGGATTTCCAGATCAGCATATTTGATTCAAGTATAATATCATCTTGTACATCAGAGTTTCCTTTAGCAATCGTATGGGGTCAAGATATTTACCTCCACCTCGACAAGAAACTGATGTGTTTCAGAGAAGAGATGAAAAGTGTCGATGAAGATAATTTTCACTTTTTCAGCTGACAGCGCTCCTATCCAATTTAAAAGATCTAATATAACCTATCAATACAAGAACGCAACACATCGATTAAGGAAATATGAAGACTCAAACCAACTTGCAAATGTTCCTTCCAGCAGATATCTTACTGGGAATACTCACGTAAAAATGAGCAGGAACATGACCCAGATGTCGCATGTATCCTTATTGGAGGAATCTCATGTCCATACAATAACCTGTCACAACACCTTATACCAGAGGACACACAAGTAAAGACTGGAAGAAGGAAAGAAGGGGTCTAAACAGCATGCATACCACATCACCTGCGATCAAAGCACAAGGAAATGCTGGCTTCTCAAAGTTGTCCACGGTCTTCTTCAAAGCTTCTATTGCTTGTGCCTCGAGGTGCTGCAGTCGAGCATCCCGAGCTTGTTGATTCCATGCATCAGTGTAAAAAGTTGAGTCTGAGGTGCTCACAGGTACCGCAGATGCTGCAGACCGGCTTCTTCCACAAGACCAACCCAAGCAATGAAGCTGCCAGCGAAGGGATGCAAACGTAGGTTTTTGCAAATCAGAATTCCTGCGCAGATCGGAAACTTCAAAACACTCAGAATTTCAGAACTTAATTACAGAGCTAAATTCAGCAACTACAACATATCTAATGTTACAACATTCCGACGCCGATGAGCATTTAGAAATTGAGATGAATTCACATACGGTCCATAACATCTGCACAAATTCATCGACTCAAAATTCAAGTGCTGTGACTCCTAGCGGAGTCAGAACAGAACAGCGAGAGTACAGGGCAGAAAGATCGATCGACTAAAATCAGCACCAAAAGTCACATCCAAAATCCTGGAAATTCCACACAGATTCCAATCGAAATTCGTCATCAAACAAAAAAATTACAAACCAAGCGCCACTCGCCGAACCAACACTTCAGAGCCACGTAGTCGACCAAAATGTCCAAATTAATGAAATGAATGTGCATCTAAATTACAAGCAACAGCTCCAAAAATCTGACCCTCGCAAGCGCAAACATCGACATAAGAATGTAGAACATGGAAGCCTTGAGTGGCAGAAAGGCTCGATTCCAAGAGGAGAAAAGAGGGATCCAGAGGGAAGCTAGAAACCTGAGCAATGTGGTGGAGGAGGATGCGGAGATCCGCAGGACGCGAAGCAGGCGAAGGGCAGAGCCGCCATAGCCATCACTCCCTCCCTCGCCATAGCCGGGTCTGGACGCAGCCAGCCCCTCCCCTGCTTTACTATGGTGAGTTACTGTAGTGAGTTTCAGAGTACTAGACACCTTGCTAGTGAGTCGGGCATCACTCACGTGACTGGACTCCGCCGGGGGGAGCACCTGGACAAGATGAGTTCCCACATGGGAACGTTTGTGTTCCCCGCTTGCCTCCCACACACTCTCTTTGGGGGTTCTGCCTTGTGCACTGTCAGTGATGTCCACAATTTCACAGTAAAGAAAACATATTAACATCAAACTTAAAAATCAACTTCATGTCACAAGTTCTACAAAAATTAAGCTCTTAAAATCATTTTTTTTAAATTTTTTTTCAGTTTCACAGAATTTTGTAACGAAATATGTGATATTTTTTAAAAGATTTACAATTTCTCAGATGATGGTTTTGTAACTACTAGGTGTTGCATTTATAATTTTTTAAAATCCTAAATTAAGTCCAAATAAATTGTAATTTTAATCTGTGAGATTGTAATAGGAATTATTTAATTATTAAAAATAAAAAATATAAGTTCAAAGAATAATATTGTAACAAAATCAATTTGTAATACTTGAGTTGAATAAAATTGTAGTTGAAATTTAACAAAAAAATGTAGCTTTAAATTTTGAAGAATCAATTTTGATCTTTGTATCTTATTTATGAATCTTTACTTCTATTGTTTTAATCCTATGAATTTGTCTTAATTAAAATACCAAGAAATAAATTAATAAAATTCAAACTTGATATAAAATAATAAATAAAATACAAGAAAATTTAGAATTTTTAAGATTAATAAATAATTTTAACAATGACTAACTTTTGACATATTTCTTTTGATTTGTAACAATAAAATGTAAAAAAATACAATCAATCAAATCAACAAAATTTAAATAATAGTTAAAAAAAAAAATATATTAGCAAAATTTAGATATGTTAATGCTTTAAAAAATAATAAAATAAAATAAATTATGAAGCTTTAATACAAGACGTGTATTTGGCAAAAAAATAAATAATACTTAAAAAAAAGATTTGAAAGCATTAATTGAACTCAACCTTGTTTATTTGCAGGCTATGTTGTACTTTGTAAGTTTATAATGATTATATGTCTAAGTCAATGAATATCTTTTTCTAGAAATATAATTTTAAAATTATTTATTCATATATTTTTAGAAATATATATATATATATATATATATATATATTAAGACTTGTTGCTTATGTTTGTAAAAAATATTTTTATAATATCTTAAAAATAATCAAAAAAATATTTTTATTAAATATAAAAATATATGAAAATTCTATAAAGAATTAACAAATATATAAATATGCCATTGTAGAGTAGAAATACGAAAAAAGGGGGGGGGATGAATAAGAAAAAGGTGTTGACTGTCAAAAAAAAATAAACGAAAAAAAAAAACAAAAACAAAAACAAAAAAAACAAAAATTGTTAAGTACTAGGTCGAAAGGCTATGATGTCATGTCACATTTTTTTTTTGTCTTTGTAGAAATTTCCTAAAATATTTTAATGTAAAATTTAGAAGTCAAGTCTTGTTATGAGCCTTTTTCATGAAACTTAATTATTTAACTTGGTTTGCTCAAAGAATTTCTTCAAAAGGTTGGAAAAGTGTTGTTAGGAAGATTCTCTAAGAAACTTTTTCTAATTGCTTATGCAGCAAGACATTAGAAGCTTGGACCACAAGCTTTTAATCTTGAAAATAGCAAATACATACAAAACTAAGGCCATCCTTGATTTCTTTGACTCTTTTATTAAATCTTGTTGTCTCCTTGTCATATTCTCATATTCTGGCAAAAATAATTTGGCTGATATATTTCAAATACAACAATTATGATAGTTTTAGATATAAATAAAAATATATGTCTATCTATGAATGTGCCAATTAGTAGATTTTGAAAAATTGACTTTATAACATAAAAAGATAGATTTAAACATTGTCATAATAATAATATTAATAATAAAAATTTAAAAATTAGAAACACATTTAATATGGTAAAATTATAAATTATAATTCCATAAAATGAAAGCATTAATCCAACATCTCTATTATATTATAACTATAAAAAGTAATTTTATAATTTTATTTTAGATATTTTAAATAATCAAATTCAAAATACAATGCAATTATGAGAATATAAAAAATACAATTAAATTGCTACATTAAATCACACACATCTGAATCTTTTAGAGCACATGCATCTTGATTATAAAATCAATCTGCTAATATAAATTATATTTATGTTTTTAACAATAACTACTTGTTCAGTTTAAATATAGTCATCAATGAATGTTATGGTTATTAAAACAAATCTTACAAAGAAACGTTTCAGTATCTTTTTCAATGACAAATTTATCTTACAAACACCATCAACCTATAATAAGTATAATAAAAAAAATTATAATTTGTAAAATTCAATATGGAAATAATATGTATGTATGTATACATACATAGATTTTTATTTCCTTCTTCACAATTTCAATAAAAATATTAAACATTAAATGTTCTTTGTTCTCAAAAAATATTCTCAAGTACAGTTTTTTTTTTTCTTTTTTTTCTTTTTTTTTCTTTCCTTTTGAACATTACAAATCAAGTATCTATATTATTATGCTTTTAATGCAATGTATTTGCAAGCTTGTTATAGTTGATGATTATATTAATTACCTACAGCAATGTACAATGAAATTAGCATAGTATAAAATCATATCATTTATATGACTATTATTTCTGAAATATTTGATGTAATTCGGATTATTTAATTTATTTTTAAAATTTTATTTTTTATTTTTATATTGACATCCCCTCTAAGACTGGTTTTGTTTGTTAGATTGAATGATAGATTTTTTTCATAAACTTGATGTTTGCATCAAATATAATGACATATGATATTAATATATTATATTCAATTTAATCATCAACATACTATATATATCATCTGGGAAAATTAAAATTTATGAAATTAGGGGTTAAAAATATCAAAACCAATTTATAAAAAAAAAGAGAGTTAAATCTCCTTAAATTTATTGACAAAAGAAAATTTTACTGTCAGTTTTTTATTTTTTTACAGAACATTTGATTCTCGATGACAGCCACTCAAATAAAAAGTTAAACAATGTATTCCTTATTCTGAATATATAAAATATTTTATTTACTGCAATAAATGCAGGACCCAACAATCTTTTGAAATTATAGATTAAGTGACATTTTATTTGGAAAATAAAATATTTAACATAAATGGTTACATCTGCACAAAACTAGAAAAATTATCATAATATGAACTTGATCAAGACACATGTAGTACACGATTTTATTATTATGATAATTATTAACCCCAAACGCAACTAAAAAAATATGTTCAAAACACAATTGAAAATCGAAAGAATGTTGCAAATTTGCAAAGGAATCACAGAAGGTGTAAGAGAAGGGAGGAGGTGCATGGGAACACGGATTTGTAGTAACCGTGGATGGGCTTTTTCTTTTAAGGCGCGGAGATTCCGTTTACTTTTGACTTTTTGGGGGAGGGTCAACGGTCACAAGGGGTGGGGGTGTCGGAGGATGAGGAGCGGGACGGGGGGTGGGGGAGGGTGACAGCGGAGCCCTGGCCGCCACCGCCACCGCCACCGCCATGGCGCCCACGGCGCTTCTGCTGCTGCTCGCCCCCGCGGCTCGCTCCCCCGGCAGCGTCGTCGCCACCCCTCTGGCCAGGCTTATCCCCTCCTTGTGTGATTTATAGTCCACTCCCCATCTCCCCTGTTTCATCGCGCATCAGCCGCTTTCCTTTTGGTACTCTCTCTCTCTCTCTTTGTACATCTCAGCGCTGTGTTGGACCTTCCGTGTAGGTGCCTTGTAGATTGCCTCTCTATCGGTTTGTTTGTTTACTTGCTTTCAAGAGTTTTGGGTTTTGGACTTTGGCGGCTGAATTGGAAGTCCAGGAGTTTCCATTGCGTAGTGTGATGGACAGTGACGAGAAGAATGACGGGGAAGGGGATGTGGAGCGGGATGTGAAGGAAGTGCCGGGGAATGGTGCGGTCTCGGACAGAAAGAGACGATCGAGGGATTCTAATGAGGAGCGTCCGCGTGGGGAGGACTGGCGGAAGAAGGAAAGAGATGAGGGGCATGGGGAATGGAGACGGGAATCCGACAGGAGGGACTATCGTCGGGGGCACCACCCTGGCGGGAGCAGGAATGGCGACTCTAAGGAGCGCGGAAACCGCGACCCCAGTTCCAGTTATGATAGCCTGGTCAGCACTAATAGGAAGAAGAAGCGGATTGATGAAAAGGAAAAGCAGGCGTGTACGATTTTTGTGGGCGACTTGGATCCTTTCACTACGGCTGAGCAGCTTACGGGGTTGTTTATGAAGTTCGGAAGTGTCCACAATGCGAAAATCAAAGAAAACCATTGCTACGGATTCGTGACCTTTGAAAACCGCGAGTGTGCCGAAGCTGCTATCTCTGCTGGCAAACAACCGGACGGCGTTGAGTTGCTGAACGGCAAGCAGGTGAGATACTTTCAAAATTTTAAAAGAACTCTTTTCGAGCTCTGGTTTCTGTGTTTGAATGTGGATCTGACTTAGTAACTCAGCATAAATCTCACCAGGTATCTTATTGAAGCAATTCGCTGTATTTCGAGGGTTTTGGTCAGGGAGAATGTTCTGTCCTACGTTTGATTCTTCGAAATCTATTGTTGACTTACACAGTTGTGCTCGATAATTTGATCTCTCCCGTGTGTCGTCCAAACGAAGCGAAATATGACCATGTATAAGTTGATCTTAATAGTTATCTCCCTCCTTTGTATGTTCCTTCATAGTCTAAGCCTCCTACACTGCCAGCACTTTTGGTTCATGGGAAACTCAATGAAATCTTTAAGACTGGCTGAGAACATTTTCTACTTTCTAGGTCTGATATGATTCAAGCAATCTAGACATTCAATTAATGTGTTAGTCCTGTAAGCTCTGTGATTGGTTGTAACTACATATTGAATGTTGTTCAAATTTCGAGCTGCCATTTTATCTGTTCACATGTAAACCATTTGCCACAGCACGTTCTGCCTGGGTTTCGTTAGATATTTATTTTGATGTCTGAAGGCCTCTTTTTAATTCCAGCCTCGCATTCGAATGTGTGTCTGATTCATGGGAGGCCAATAGTAAACTGGAAGTGTCATCTGATAGTAGCTTCTCAGACATTTTCCCGGTTCACTTAAATATCTTTGCGGAGATCCGGGCCTTCGGAAGGGTGAATACGCTCTTGGTGGGCATCCTATCTCTTAGAAGTGTCTGTTGGAGGATCAGGTTTCAAATTCTCAAGGTTTGTCAATGGTGTTTTCTCCGCAGGTATATGTGTCATGGGCACTTGGATCTCTCCCTGAGTGGAAGAAGGGTATCGGTGGCTTCACTGTGTCTCCTGGGAAGGTTTTATTGCGTGGTCAAAGGTCACGTAAAGGCGTGGTTAAGCCGTCTGTGTTAGCTGCGGCTACTGCTGCAGCAGCTGCAAAGGCTCATGAAGTACTTGCAGGCGAAAGGGCCCCATCCATGGAACCTTTTTTCGGTGATTATCGAGGACGACCAATTGTAGCCTATGACGACGTGCTGTGAGTTGTTCGAAGTAATTGCACCTTGCTATGGGTTTTGGGCTGAATTACAGATGGTCAGGCCTGGATTTTGCAGGAAGTCAAATCATTCTTCAGGAGTGGACTCTATGGTTTGTGTTCTTCACAACCTTGTGCGGACTGCAGGCAGCATTTGCCCGTGCATCCTCTCTGCATGCTTGTACAGAAAAGCCGGTGGGTGGGATCGCCAATTATCCAGCTGCAGTCGCCACCTTACGCCTCCCGTATGAAGACAACTGTTGTAATGATACAGGAGCATCACTGGCTGTCGGTAACAATTTTGCTTACTTCCTTTCTTTGGACCATGAGAGGTCGCTGTAGTACCATTGGTGTAGACAATGAGGATATAGCTGGTTAGCAGCTGTCCGGGAGAAAATTAGGTAACGTAAAGTTATTCTAGCCAACGTAGGCAGTGGCAAAAGTGATGGAACATGTCAAGTGATTCACAAATATATTTGAAACGATTAATTGAGAGATTGGGGAGAAACGTAGCCTACCTTGCGCATGACTCCTGTTTGGAAACGATGTACGCTTTCACCAGCAAGTAAAGCGTATTTCTTGAAAAACTATTCCTTTTTTCACTCAAAACAATTTAGCAATTACAGATTACTTATTCTGTCCCTACCGTTACATTACTTCACACTGTAAACTGGAAGAAAAAGACAAACGTGTACAGTTTGACAATTTAATATGCTACACTATTTACCAAAAAAATTATGTTTTGTTGTGAGCGTTTGTTACATATGTAAACAATATAGTCGTAAACGGCCATTGACATGCAAACAAACAACCAGTGCAAATGTGATATTAGCGCGAAAGGAGGTTTTTCAGTGGAGAGGTCAAAATATAACCGTAGACACACTAATCGATAGATTATAGCACGTTGGGTTTCTCAACAGAGTAGCAGGGAGAAAGTAATGTAACAATCATACAGCCTCATTTAACTAAGAGAATTAGTAAGCCTCACATGCGGGGCACACGTGCGCAACCGTAAAATTATTTGTGAAAAACATGCGAACTGAACTCAACAACTTTCATCCCTCGTTGTGGTAAGAGAAACGTAACGTGTAATCCATATTTGTACACACCCACCAAACTGCATTTATCGCAGTTCATACTTTAAAACAAGTTGGTCCTAACCTCTGTACACACAAATCCCAAAATTTCAATTCCAGCAACGTTGAAGCACAAAAAGATGTACGAATCACATTATTAACTGATAAGCTTCAATTAGGAAGAACGTAACCATGTTTGTTGCTGTGCGTTCATTGACCAAAACTCAATTCAACCACCAGCTGCACTTCAACAGAAATTGAAGTGATGGGTATTGTCCCAAATGGTTACGGAGTTAGCAGAAAATGCTCATTGAAATCATTGTACGTATTATGACTCACAATTTCTGATCCACAAACTCACACCTGAGACATGTTTCAGAACTGACGCTGGTCCCCAGCTCCTAATAGACAAAGATGGAAAAGCCTTAAGAACAAAATTAATGAATGGATCTACTGTGTGGTGGAATCAGGAGCATCGCCCCCGAAGCTACCACCCCCACGACCGAAACCGCCACCTCGTCCACCACGGAATTCTGGACGGTACTCTCCGGGGGCACCACCCTTCTCTCCATCAAAGCCGCCTCCACGGCCGCCACTGCTTCGATAGCCTTCCCTGTCACCACCAAATCGAGGCCTCTCGCCTTCCCTAGGAGGGCCGCGGGGGGGTCTGTCCCCTCCAGCACCTCCCATGGGCCTGGTGGGGGGGCGTGCAGACTTCTTCAAAGTAGCAGGGACAATTTCGGATGGGAGGTTGAGGTAGGTCCTCAAGTGCTCGATGCCATCATTGGTCAAATACCTGCAGTAAGCCGTATCAGAAAACTGGCGAATTCAAAAACTGTTCTTGCCAGGATCGCAGGATAAGCAAATTAGTGGTACCATGTTTGGACGATCCTCGGGCTCGTTCCAAGAGCAATCACTCGATCCACTTCCCACCAATGTCTATCAAGGTGAGTTGAACAGACGCCCGTAGGTTTCCAACAGATTAAGGATTCTACAAATCTCCAAGCGCAAAATCTCCAAAGATGCTGCTTAATAAACAAATCTTAGACAGAGGAGCAACTCCTACCCTTATTTTAGAGATTTCGCGTGACAGACAATCTCGTCATAAGCGAACAGTACGAAAGGTTCTAGATGTAAGAGAAGCGGGAAGTTGCCGAGATTGTGGTATAAAAACTTAGGATGTGTAGCGCCCTGCTATGCTACTTATATCTGCACAAACATTTGAGCATAGAATTCTAATGCAACTCTTACTTGACGAGAAAAACTTCAGGATAGGTGAACACAAAATAAAATTACATGTTTTCCGCCTACTTATACTAGCCCTCCCAATCCAGAATGTGGTAAAATAGATAAATGGCATCTTCAACGCGAACCGTTGGTAACTGTGATTACACTAGAACACCGTTACTGAATGATAACCAGTTGACTGAAACGGTGGTGATCAAACCCTAAATCAACACAGTCGCTCCCACATTGTCGCAACAAACGTTCTCAATGCAGACAACAGTGCCACTAAGGCTAACCTGATCGGCACAACAGAACAGCGAATGCAATTAAGGACTCACCAATAGTAGTGCCTCCACGCGAAGTTCTCCTTCACGTATTCCTTCGACTTAAAGCTCTGCATGAGCTTGATGACCTGCAGATTGGGCACATCGATCTCGGGGTGCTTTGGGGCATTGTAATCCTTCTTGGCGTACAAGACACCTTCCTTGAAGAGATACTTGTAGACCTCCACCCGGTTCTTCTTGGGAATCAACATTGCGGTTGCCTGCTGGGACCGCTCTGGGCGACAGCTTCCCAACAAACACGAGCGAGGTGGCAGGCAATCGGGCGAGCAGCACAATTCGCAGTCCCGCTAAAGGGCAGTAACAGTCGCGGACGCTGATAGAAAAGGAGCGGAGAGCTCCCCTGCTCCACGGAGCTAGGGTTAGGGTTCCAGCCCATATTCGCCGTTCCTAGGCGGCTTCATACTTGGTTCCCGACGTTGGGAACCACACTTGGATTGCACTGGATGAATGCCGTGGATAGAACCTGTCGCCGACACCGAATATTGACACCCCTATTCTCGGCAGGGATCCTAGACGGAAACCCGAGCCTTGTCTCCAGTTCTCCCGTTCTCCCGCTCCTTCCTCAAGGACGACGTCTCTCAGGGACCCACTTGCGGGCACGGAGCATGGCAGTGGCCTCGATGCCTGCTATTTTCTGGTGCCAGTCAGGATTTGCAGTGGAATGGTGATATCGGTGCTTGTCTGTCTGTCTGTAGGGGCTGCTGCCTGCCTCATCCACGGCGCCTGGATGCCCATGTCCGATGCCCAACTCCGCCACAGCTTGGCTTTCGTTCCACGTGGCACGACCGAGGATCTCTGGTGGGGTCGTCATGTTCTTAAGGAGACTGCAGAGGGGGTTATTTGATTTCTGAAAACTTAAGTGTATTCAAAAAGTTGTTTCTACCAGCATTGAGGGCCATGGTGCTACGAAGACACAAAAATAATTAAATAATAAATCGTCCCACCTTGCATGGAATCATTCTAACTCCACTAAAGTCATGTTGCGTCACTTGGAAGTTCTCGCACAAACTTTCACTGACCTTCTTGCCCCTCTGTTGCCTGCTTTTGAAAAGTTGTGGTCTATGTTGAATATC
The DNA here is from genome assembly GCA_036785485.1 of Physcomitrellopsis africana. Taxonomy (NCBI): domain Eukaryota; kingdom Viridiplantae; phylum Streptophyta; class Bryopsida; order Funariales; family Funariaceae; genus Physcomitrellopsis; species Physcomitrellopsis africana. The sequence continues at coordinate 24,227 of JAWRVF010001207.1, read as the reverse complement.
AAACACTTCGATTCTAACATAATGAAAAAAATGAGTTCAAATATTATGTTAAGAAGGTCCTCATGTCCTTTGAGTTATTTATAAAAAAAATAGGATTTTTAATTGATTTAAATTGATTTTATCATTATAAAAAATCATCAAGATAGAATAAAATAGTCTTAAATTGATATTATTATTTTAATATATTATAGAGATTTTTAGAATTTATTTAGAATTTATTTAGGAATTTTTAGAGCAATTTTGAAGACTTTGGTAAAAATGAGTTTTACCACCTTAGGAGCCATTATGAAGAAATGGAGCAAGATTTGAAGGCCATACTAGGTTCTTAGGCTAATTGGATATTTTTAGATACCATGGTGAAGTCAAAAATGTAAAAAAATAAGTTCTACTAGCAGAAAATAGGAGGACCAACAGCTAGTGTAATCCTTGTAGGAAGGGAGGTATACAAGTCCCATATGGGTTGTGGCACCTTGGATGTAGGTAGGAGGATAAGACTAAGGCCTTGTGGCTTCTCTAGGACACCCTTATACACTACTTATGAGCCTTGGTGGAATTTGAATCTATAATCTTTTAAGCAAGTTATCCTTGAGATAAAAATTATTCACTTAATTTTTTTATTATTTACTTCTTATCTTTAAATTATCATAATTTATTCATAATAATTTAAATTTATATATTTTTTACATCATTAAAATGATAAAAAAATATCTATTTAAAAATATAACTTTTATTTTTTATTTTTTATTTTAAAAAAAATATAAATATAATAAAAAAAATATAACCTAATTTTGGATTGAATACTTGTTTGTTATCATTTATTTCACTTATTTTAAATTTGTCATTCTCTTTGTTCTTGCTTTTTGCTTCTTTCACTTTACACCACCCATTACAAGCAATATTTAAGTGAGATCATCTTGTAATTTAGATTGAAGGGTGAATTTTATCCACACATTTTGTTGCCTTTGCTAAGAGGTGGTGCTTCTAATTATATAGGCAAATGTGGCATGAGTTAATAGTGATTGATCTTTTATGTAGACTTTTGAATGATTATTTCAATTCTATTCTTGATGATTGGTAAGTCTTCTACCTCCCTTCATTGTTGTTGTAAACAAATCTTTTATCATTTATTTACAACAAAGAAGAAAGAAAAAAAAAAAGAAAAAGAAAAAGAAAAAATCTATTATTAAATAGAAAGTGATTTTTTTTTAGATATCTATCAATCAATTTTTATGGAATTGTTATTTAACTTTAAAATTTTGTGAGGTTGTGAATCTTTATATTAGCTTTTTGAAAAATTATCACAAATTTGATTTGAATCAAAACCAGATTTTTTAGTATCTGTTGATTATTTTCAATTAAATTATTTTAAAATAGAAATAGTTAATAGGCAAGCTTGAAGTAGTGCAATTTTGATTGAATTTGCATCATTACTCAATTGATGGCAATTTTTGGAGTGGAAAAAGGTTGTTGTTTTAGGCGGAATACAATTGAGGTTAGAAATTTCTATCTCTTCAACCATTTATATTGTTGATTTTATGTTATACTTTTAAATTTTATATTTAATTTTTTTTTAATTATATTAAATTATAATAAAAAAATAAAAAAAATAAAAAAAAATAAAAAAGAATTTAAAACGAAATTAATAATAATAATATTGAATTAAAAGTATTATAGATATAGAAATAAAAATATTAATTTAGAATAATTATTTTATTATTTGATAAAATCTAAATTTAATTAATTATGTTAATTTATATTTCTTTTTTCTTTTATTTTTTATTTTTTATTTTTACTTTATCTCACTATAAATATATATTTTTATATTTATATTTATATTTATATTTTCTATTTTTATTTATCCTTTTATTTAAAATTTTTTTTAATTAATTTTTTACTTTTATTTTTATTTATTAATATTATTTCTTTTTTAACATGCATAATAAATTTTATATAGTAATATAAATTTAATATATTTTATTTTATTTATTGCTTTAATTTTTATGCAATATTATTGCTTCTAACTTTAAGTAACATTTGATGAGTTTAGGATTAGTGTTAGCATTATTTGGTGGTTTTTTTATATATTGGTTGTTATTTCAAAAGCATAAATAGTAGAATTCAAGTATAATTTCAAATATAAAGACTAATCTTGATAAGTTCCAAATCTTAGCTTTTCAATTTATTTGAAATTTTAGACAAAAGCAAAGAAGGACCACGGTTAAAAAAAACTTGGTGGTTTCCAAATCTTAGCTCTACTTTTTATTTGAAATTTTATATGCATTTAGGTAAGAGTATGGTAGAACTTGGCTATCTTATAAGTAACATCTTAACTATTCTTTCATCTTGTAGTATACTTGAATATTAAAATATTCAATTATATGCACCAAGAATTTCTCCAATCTACTTCTTTTGTTAAGGAGAATCTAGTTGTATTTGTGATAGGTACTTCAATTTTTAGACGTTGTCATATGGCGTGAATTTCTATTTGGGAATACATTGGATACTTGATTGTAGAGAGTTTACTTGAAACTTATTGGCTAAACTCTAATAAGTGATTTGTCTTGAATAAAAAAGACAAATAATACAATAATATTGGAAAAGAGAAGTTATATAGATAAATCCTCTTGTATTTAAGTAGGTTTGTACAAAAAGGGTTCAAATTTCTACAAAAATCCTTCAAAACTAAATTTATTTGCAAGGACTTATTTCTTCTTGATCTTTAAAATCTAATAACTCTTGATTTAACTATTTAATTTCTATAAAGTTTTCTTTAGAATATAGAAAATCTTCTTATGTTTCACTACAAAAAAGAATCAAATATAAATTCATTTTTGATTGTCCGATATCTCAAAATCCTTAGCACGTGCTTAAAATCCTAGCTCAGAGACACATGAGCACTATTTTCCTTATATCTCACAAACCAAAAATTTTAATGCCACAAAATTTTTTCACATAGTCTTGTGATATAAATATATACACTTTTGAAAATTTTGAGTAAAAAATCTATCAAATTGCCTAAGATATAACTCAAAATATAACCACTAGTTAAGGAAGGTCACTTATTGTCCTTAGCTTACAAGCACTGACTTCAACTTCCAATATCTCCTTCATTCTAATTTAGATTTTATCAAGCTATATATGAAAAGTATAATTAAAAAAGTTTTCTTTTCAACCTTAGTCGCCGATTGTCTATTGCTCTCTGTATGCATGTGTTATGCTTAAAAGAATGATAGTAGATAGAATTTCAATATCCTAACATTGAGTGCCTATATCTCCTTCATAAAAAGTCCAAATCATACAAGATTTGCACCAAAACCATATCCAAAAATCAAAAATTGCTGACCCTAGCCTTTGATATTTGACTCTTCTCCTAAAAAAAATCCTAATTCCTAATAAATCCTCAAGAAGCCTCCTTGATCCCATTGGGCATGATTTTTGGCCAATAGGAATAGAGACTTCTATCATCCATCTCCATTCATTTATATAGATGGCCTAACTACTGTCAAGGACACAAGAATATAGAATAAGGAATTTGAAACTAGGACAGGGTTTTTAGAAGAAAACCAACAAAAACTTGGATTAAATAGATGAATACAGGAACAACACCAAGAGATGCGTTGTTGAGACTGAAGAACCCTTCAATCTCAATCCTTATATATATTCCTATCTAAGACACTTCTTGAGCGGCTACCATCAGACCATGAAGCTTCTCAAGTAGCTTCTATTAATTGGAAAGCTTCTTGAGCTCCTTCCACTAACTAGGGAGCTTCTCAACCGACTTTCACTAACTCAAGAAGCTTTTAGAATGTCCTAGAAGGTTTTGTGAACCTTCAAAGTATATATCCCTAACATCACCCTCCTCTCTAATGACGAGTTCCAAGAAGAGCTCAGTCTTACTACATGTGAAAAATATCAAGAATATGCTATATTAATGAAGCTATGTATTTTGTTATCTATTCTTGGATAATAGGTTCTAGTAATCCTTGAAGAAATCGCCTAAGGCCTTAAGCTATTACTTCCATTGTTGAGATATCCCATCCAAGGATCTGATCTTCATTGTGGTTTTTAAAACATCTTTCAATGAAAATCTCAAGACTAAAAGGATTCACCTTTTCAAGCTCAAGCAATATTACTAAAGCTCGGGCATTGGAATCAAGACTTGCATGATTGGAGCTTGCTCTTAATGGTTCCAACTAGGATTGTACTTGGTGTTGGAATATATTGTCTTTACTTTGCTCAATTGAAGGCTATGAAACCTTTACTGGTTCATTCGAAGCTTGCGTCACAAATGAATCTTCTGAGTCTTATTTTCTCAATGCTTGAAGATTTTACATGGTGACTAGCTTGCTTCTACTACTCTTTTCTAGATGATTACATATTGATGAAGGCTTTAGTTTAATCCTCCCCCTCTTTATGAATATTTTGTGGATCCAATCTTCACTAAGAAGTTATCATCGAATATGTTTGGGTTTGTGGGGATAGAGTTGATGAAATTCCTATATCTTTTGAGGCGCATTGGCGAGATTTGTAGCTGGTTCCTATGTATGATCATTAATATCATAGTCCCGCCAATAAACAAGATATTCCAATTTATCCTATCTTCGCCATGAATTAAGTACCTTTTTAACCTTGTATTCTTCATGGTCTTCAATTTCAACACTAGGCGGCAATTGTTGTATTCTTCTTTAAATGTGCAATTATCTATAAGATTCTAAGAGAGAGACATGAAAAACTGAATGTACCTTCATGGCGGATGGCAACTCAAAGCGATATGCTACTGGATTGATTTGCTTCTAGATAAAAAATGGCTCCAACCTTTGATAGTCCAACTTATTGCATGGCTGCTTAGTCTTGATATTTTGCCAAAGAAGCCATACCTTATCTCCAATATGAAAAGTAGGCGGTTGGTTCTTAAATTTATCCATAGATGCCTTATAAGCATTTTGAGCTGCTTGTAATTGTAGTTTCAAGATTGTTTGGTATTTTGATAGCTGTTTTACAAATCCTTCGGCCATTAGATTGTTGTTTTTTGGCGTGTTCCATAAGTCAAGCTTCGGATAATATCCATAATTGGAATAAAACGGTGTTTGCTGAATTGAAGCATAAATAATATTATTATATATAAAATCCGCTAATAGTAGATATGAAGTCCAATCATCTTGTTGATAATTAATGCTACATCATAAATATTGTTCCAATACTTGATTAACTTCTTCTATTTGGCCGACAGTTTGAGGATGGAAAGCCAAAAAAAGTTTAATATCTACCTTCAATATTTCAAAAAGACATTTCTAAAACTTAGATATGAATTGGGATCTTTGATCGGATATGATATCATCTGATAAGCCATCAATATATATTGTCAAGAAAAAGCCTTGCTGTTTCTTCACTAGATGTAGTTTTTTTGCAAAGGATGAAATGAGCCATCTTTATAACTCAATCAACCACTACAAAGATACTATCTAATAAATTGGATGGCGGTAGATTTGTAATGAAGTCCATTAAGATAGAAGACCATGACCATTTTGGAATAGGTAAGGGTTGTAACAATCTATAAGGGCAATGTCGAGGATTCTTAGACCTTGAACAGGTGTCGCAAGAGAGCACAAAGTCCTTTACTGCCTTCCACATTTGAGGCCACCAAAAATCTTGAGAAATAAGTTCTAAGATCTTATTAAATCCAAAATGACCAGCAACAGGAAAGTCATAGCGGGATTAAAGAACGCGTAGTCATATTGGTCCTTCTAGGATATACAAACGTTCTTCAAAATATAGAAGATCTTCCTCAAATTTGAACTTGTTAGCATTTTTTTTCAAGCACTGCTTGACATCAAAAACTAAAGCATCATTAATAATTGCAGCATGCACCTCATTGAGGAAATTAGAATTCATAGGCACTGATGCAATAGTGGCACAAAGGCAGAATTACTCTGATTTTAACAAAGTTGTATATTGTTGATCAAACGCTGTCTCCTCTACCTTTGGTACGAGATATGATTTCTTTGATATAGTATCAGACAATCCTTGCTGCTTTTCAAGGTGATAAGTGATGACAAAGTTGAATTGAGATAGCAATATATTCCATTGAATTTGGCGGTGATTAAGAACCTGAGTTGACATAAAATATTCTAAGTTCTTGTGATCTGTATATACAGTCACAAGATGCATTTTTCTTTTAAGAAAATGACACCATTCTTAGAAAAAATCCATAATAGCAAAAAATTCTGTATTGTGGATTTCATAATTAATTTTGGCAACAAAGAACTTTTGGGAATAAAATGTAATAGGATGGAATTTGTTGTCTATATCCATTTGTGAAAGTACGGCCTTTAGTGCAAAATCTGAAGCATTAATCTCCAAATAGAATGCTTTCGTGAAATTTGGATGCACTAATATTGGAACTGTAGTAAATGCCATCTTAAGATCTTAAAATACTTTTTTCGCTTGAGGTCCCTATTCTAACTTGTCCTACCATGTCAATTGAATTAGAGGGGCAGCAACTTGAGAATAATTTTTGATGAAGATCTGATAGAAGTTAGCAAATTCAAAAAAATATTGTACATCTCTCATAATCTTTGGAATGGCCCATTGCATAATTGCCTCTACCTTCTTGGGATCCATTATCAAATCCTCAGTAGATACAATGTATTCCAAAAATTCCATCTTTGATTGGTGAAATATACATTTTTTCAATTTGATATACAAACTTGTATCTCGCAGCTTTTGTAATACCAGCTTGACATGCCCCTTATGTTCTTCTAGATTTTTCAAGTAGATCAAGATATCATCAAGATAGATCACTACAAACTTGTCCAAATATTCTCAAAAGATATCATTCATTAAATGCTGGAAGATAGCGGGTGCATTTGTTAGTCCAAAAGGCATGACATTATATTCAAAATGTCCATACCTTATTCAAAAAGCGATCTTCTATTCATCTCCTTTCTTGATCCATATCAAGTTGTATGCTCCGCAAAGATCTATCTTAATATAGATCTTGGCTTGGCCGAGTTGTTCCAAGAATCATGAAATTAACAGTAGTGGATAACGATTTTTTACCATTATTTTATTCAATCCTCGATAATCAACGCATATTTGTAAGAAACCATCTTTTTTCTTCACAAAAAGTATAGGTGCGCCTGCTCGGGATTTTGAATGCCTAATAAAATTCTTTGCAAGATTTTTATTAATATAATCTTTCAATATCGTAAGTTCATTTTGAGAAAGATTATAGATTGGGCCAAAAGGTGGTTGCGTCTTTTCTTGAAGATCTATAGCACAATCGTAGGGTCAGTGCTCCAATAATATATCAACATTCTTCTTCTCAAAAAGGTCTTAAAATTTATTATACTGCTTTGGAATACTTGCCAATGAAGTCATATCTTCTAGAATTGGAGTTGCATAAATAACAAATGGTGTACTTTCTTTGGCCAATTTTATGAAAGCCCTTGCTCCAACAAATAAAGATTTTCCAATTCGTGGCTTTTTTAATCTTTCTTCGAGGGGATCTCTGTCGAAAATATTCTGCTTGTAACTCGATCGCATAGATGGATTATGTTTTTCCAACCAAGATAGCTTGAGAATAACGGGATTTGAAGGAGTCTTAATACTTACGTTAGTATAATGCTTTTGTGATTTTAAACGATACTTCTATAAATGGTTTTTTATAGGTGTATTTCGCGAGGATAAAGGTTATCGATCTATTACCTCTACACATGAATGGTTGGATTTTGTCTTAGGAATTTATGAAAACATGAATCAGGTTTATAAAATAATGAGATGCCTTTGAATCCCCAATAAGGCAGTTGTTTGGAAGCATCTAAGAGCCAAATCTGAGAGGGATTGTAAAACAACAATGAAGTTATGAGGCGAAGAGGAGCCAGATGGTTTGTAATGTTGGGTTGTGTCAGTTAAATTCATATTGTGGTGAACGTTTATTAGTTCTTGAAATATAATTACACTCTTGGTTTTAATAACATTGTTGTGTTGTGGTTCGGCTACTATGTAAAAAAATTATACATGTATATTTAATGTATAATTTACTACATAGCTAAATGAGAGCTATATCAGTAGACTTTTATTGGTTACAAGATGTGGTTAGGTTATTAGTTTTGAAGGGATTTATTAAAAGGATTATTATTGAGGTTTATACAACCTTATTTCTTCTTTTGATAGTGATTTTGAGATTGATTTATATTAAAAATAACTTATATATATCTTAAGTCACCTTTATTAGACATTGGTGATCCTTAAAATCTTAGTTTATTTCTTTTATTTGGTGCTTAAAGCACAAAGTATATAAATCTTATAAGAAGAAGAGTTAGAAAAAGGTTTTTAATGTAGAAAAGGTAGTTTGGCCATCCATGTGGATAGATAGAGGTGGATGATAGAAATCTCTATTCTAATTGGCCAAAAATCATATCCAATGGGCTTCAAGGAGGTTGCCTGAGGATTTATTAGGAATTAGGATTTTTTTTTCAAGGGAAGTCGAGTATCAAAGGCTAGGATCATAAGGTTTAGGTTTTTGGATCTGGTTCAAGTGCAAATTTTGTATGATTTGCACTTTTTATGAAGAAGTTATAGGCGCTCAAAATTAAGGTGTTGATTTTTGACCTACTATCAATCTTTTGGATACAACTTGTCATCATTTGGCAGTTTAGAATTTTTAGAGTCAGAACATCAGCTGCTATATATGAATGACATTGAATTCTGGCTGAGATGAATTGTTGGGGTTGAGTTGAAACTTTTAACCGGATATTAAGTAATATATATAAATGATTAATTATTTAAACAAAATTTTTATATTATAATTTTGAAATTTTATCGGTTTCTTCTTTGGGGTTTGGCTAAGTCCAATTTGATTCTTTGAAGTTTTCTTCATTCGTTTTAAAGGGAGATTGAATAAGTTGGATCAATTGTTATTGAACTCTAAAGTTTAGCTGAAATAAGTCCTTGCGAATTGTGTAGTTTGAGGGTTTTGTGAAATGCAAATTTCAGCTTTTTATACAAACCTGTAATACAAGAGGATTTATATATACTTATATATATATATATATATATATATATATAACTTCTCTTTTGAAAGATTGTTGTATTATATATCATTTTTATTGAGGAAAAATTACTTGTTGGAATTTTGCCAATAATTTTCAAGTGAATTCTCCACAGCCAAGTACCCAATGTATTCTCAGATAGAAAATCATGCCATATAACAGTGCTCTCTATTGTCTTCCTTTCAAAGGGCGTGTTTTCCTCAGTGCAATATTCTCATTCTTATTAACCATAACCTTTTTTTATATCTCTAAAATTGCTTCTCGTCTCCAATCTAACTACATGTTTGGCTTTATTTCCAAATTGATATTAATTTTAGAATATCTTTGTATATTATGTAAAAACTACTTGTTTGTTTGTGATTAATTATAATATCGCAAATTATAAATGATCTCGTGATGTGATTTCTCGTTTTTCTTTGATAAATCTTCTGTAAATCCAGCGCATAAAGGAGATTCAAATCTGATTGTATATGAGTTCGTTGCTAGGATCTCTGATGTGGCACAAAGCGTTAGAATCTAGCGATGTGATATATAAAACATTGAACGATGCCATCACTTTATTGGTTTGCTCTGCAATAGATAAACTTCGCGTCTCTACAATTCTCCTGGTATAATTTCTTTATCCTCAATTTCATAATAACAGCAGTGATATTCATTATCTTAAATAGGCTGCGTCTGGCAAAACTAAATCAATGTAATAACTTTATGGCATCTTTAAAATAAATCATCTCGAATATTCTCCTTCATCTCTCGACTCTCACAGTCAATACAACATAACATTCTCATTCACAATCAAATTGCATTGATATATCCAATCTTTGGTTGCCAATTTGCCACACCGAATTTAAGCATCAATTAATTATAATTTCTTACTCATCCACATATATTGAATTTTTTGTTTTATTACTATACTTCACAATTGACATCGTATAATCAGTCGGAATGTTATCTGAATTCTCCACTACAATGTAACACAAAAGAAAACAAAAGAGAGAGGTAGCACCAAGCTTATCCCAGCTCTCGACTCTCACAGTTGGACCCTGATTTCTTCTTCTTTGTTCTCTTTATACTAAAAACCAAGACTCCAACCATCATCTCTCTTGCCTTAACTGCTTTTTCAACTAATTTTTCTATGCTACCGTCTATATTGGCTAGAAATTAGATTAATTATCCAATCTATCAATTTTTAATCCTTACTCTACTTTTCAAAATTACCTATCTATTCTACAAGTACCTATCACAAACATGACCAGATTCTCTTTAACAAAAGAAGTAGATTGGAGAAATTCTTGGTGCATATAATTGAATCTTTTAATATTCAATTAAATTACAAGGTGATAGAATAGTTAAGTTGTTACTTATAAGATAGCAAGTCCCACCATGCTTTTATTTAAATGTATATAAAATTTTAAATAAAAAGAAGAGCTAAGATTTGAAAACAACCAAGTTTTTCTTAATCGTGGTCCTTCTACGCTTTTGTCTAAAATTTCAAATAAATTGAAAAGCTAAGATTTGGAACTTATCAAGATTAATCTTTATATTTGAAGTTATATTTGAACTCCACTGCTTATGCTTTTGAAATAACAACCACCATAAAGAAAACCACCAAATGTATGATAACTTTTCAAAAAGCTAATATAAAAATACAAAACCTCACAAAATTTCAAAGTCAAATAACAAATCTATAAAAATTGATTGATAGAAATCTGAAAACAAATCACTCTCTACTTAACAATAGATTGTTTTTTTTTTTTTTTTTTTTTTTTTTTTCTTTCTTCTTTGTCTATAAAACATTTGTTTGCAATTACAATGAAGGGAGGTAGAAGACTTACCAATGATCAAGAATAGAGTTGAAATTCTCACTTAAAAGTCTACATAAAAGATCAATCACTATTAACTCATGCCACATTCACCTACATAATTAGAAGCACCACCTCTTAGCAAACGCACCAAAATACGAGGATAAAATTCATCCTTCAATCCAAATTATAAGATGGCTTTACTTAAGAGTTATTTGTAATTAGTGGCGTGAAGTGAAAGAAACAAATAGTAAGAACAAAGACAAGAACAAACACAAAACAAGTGAAATACATAGTAAGAAGTAAGTACACAATTTAAAACTAGGTCACAATTTGTTCATTGTGTTTTCAATTAATAAAAAATAAAAATAAAAAATAAAAATTATATTTTTAAATAGATATATATTTTTTTTCTTTTCAATGATATAAAAAATATATAAATCCAAGTTACTATGAATAAATTATAATAGTTTAAAGATAGAAGATAAGTAATAGAAAAATTAAGTGAGAAATTTTTTATCTCAAGAATAACTTGTTTAAGAGATCAGGAGTTTGAATCTCATCAAGGCTCACAAGTAGTATATAAAGGTGTCCTAAAGAAGCCATGAGGCCTTAGTCTTATCCTCCTACCTATATCTAAGGTGCCACAACCTATATAGGACTTATGCACCTCGCTTCGTATAATTTAAAGTCTTATTTTAATCATTATTTTAAATATAGAAAATTTGAGTATTCATTATATTGTAACTATCTATTAAATTTAGATTAAAATATATAATAGCAATATTAAATTAAAGAAATTTATTATTTACAAAAAGATCAATAGAAAAAAATTATCTTATTTTGTTTATGAGATATATTTTATGTCTTAGATCTCTACAACAATACCATGCATTTTGAATTTAGGATTCCATCTTCATATTAAAGATAAAAACTTATAACCAAAACAAACTATTAAAATGATAATTATCTATTGAGAAAAATTGTATTTGCCATATAATAGCAAATAATACTCTTAGAAGAGAAAAATGGTTCAAAAAACATGTCTTAACTTGACCAACAAAAGTAGATTATTTTGACAACATGCAAAATTGCATAGAAATAACTACACACAATTCAATGTCCATAGAGCAACAATAATAGAATGGACATTAATTCCAAAAGGCCATGAAAAGTAGTCATATCAATTTCACCTCAAAGATTAATGATTGCCTCATTCTGACACAAAGGCTTCTATCGATGCTTTCATAATATTGATTTGCGCCTTAGAAATTCTAATTTTGAGATTTGATATCTTTGACAAAATATCTGGCCTCCATGCACTGATGATACAATCTATATTAGACTAATTTGGTTGATAAGCTATATCCTCGCACCAAAGATTACCTTCTTTTGTATCCCAGCCAATATAGGTTTCTATATTAATGTGTACTCCTGATGCAGGTGCCACATATTACAGCTGAATAGAATTAGCATGGATTAGATCTAAATTTGGATTAATAAGTGCTCTAGTAAGCTAAAATAGCCATTGGTCATCTATAGGACAAATTGCTACAAAATAATCAATATATACATCACAGCCAACATGAAATGAGGATAGAGGTCGATCTTTCTTTTGTCTAATAAATGGTGTATCCCCTGCATACTTTTTATATAATGTGCTGTTGTCCATGAACTAGTCCTCTAAGTCTTAAGCAAAGATTAAGGATGACGAGAATCCCTTTTCTAATGTCTCTTGTTGGAGAAGGGGAGTAGACAAAGCATCTTTCACATCCCTCCACTAATACATCAATGGTTCATTCTTCTTTCTAAACTCTCTAGATATGTCCTTGTTGGCCATGGTATTCCACAAATTTATAAATCAATCAATTTCCTTGCATACTTTGTCAAAATGTAGCATTTGCTGAGCTGCCAAAAGAAGAGCATCACTATTTGGCATCTTTAATCTTCTATTTGCAGTCTTCTTCCACAATTGAATTCTTCCAATTTCTTTTAGCAATCACTCACTGTCAGTGCAAAGAAGTTTGTATTACATCAAAGGCAAGCGATTTGAATGCTTGTAAAACTTGAATTGCTCGGCGTTCATATGACCTACAAGCACATCACCCCCCATGCACAAATATCCTTCTACAAAGCCTTTAAAGTCAGGCATGTCTTCAACAAGATGAAGAATGAGGGATTGACATTTAGAGTCCATAAAAGATTTCATTAGAAGCGAGAATATTGGATAATCATTGGTCTTCAATTTCCAACTCCATTGGCTAAAGAGCACATTGATGTCTTTGTGAATATGTCCAATAAGGAAGAATTTAATATATATCTTTTAGAAAACACGTTTGCAAATAAGAAGGAAGTAAAAAGCAAACATGTATCAATTTTTATTGTTTCCACTATAATTGTTCAATTGGAGATTCAAAACTGGAGGAAGCTATTTAATTGGAACCACTTCATATCCAAACTGTCAAGCAATGCTTCAAACAAAGAAGCAGATTTGCCACCAACAAACAATTTACGAGATAAATATTTTGAAGTGGACTTGAGGTCTTATAATAACTTTGTAAGAGAATCTACAATGTAATTTGAGTCACTAGAAAATATGTCCAAACTATAGTGTGCATACTGGATATCTCTATGGCCATGGGCTATTATAGCCATGACAATAATAGATAATTTTATAAACAAATCCACTACTTTATTCTTATATGAGAAATGTAGAGAAGTAGTCTTTGAGTGATCCATCTTATTGTAGATAATACAGATTGACTTATCAAGGAGCTTCTTAGAAGAGACTTGGTTTATATAGTACAATTTCTTGTGTGATTTTTGTATAGAGGTGTGGCCATCCAATTTTTTCTGCTATAGATTCCAAGCATGTGAACCACAAGTGCACGTGTCCTTTACTTGCTTCAATATGTCACATTGCCCACAACGCAAAAAATTGTCTCCACGCTTCTTTATAAAACATTTTCGAAAGGATTCATTTTGGATTCTATTGAATCCATTGGCTGAAACATTAGACAAATTGAAATGCGCATTGATCTCATTGATCTATGGCAATGCTTTATTCCAGCGCCATCATGAAAGGAGGCACCTAGAGACAATTTTCTCCCTAGAGTCCAATGTTCTTGTCTTATGGGACATGTGGTCCGCATTATTCTTTAACAGGAGTCGTAGTACAGAAGTTGCCTGAAGGAAATGCGTACATAGCTTCTTTGACCCTATATTATCATATTGGTCAATACGCATATCTAATTTTGTATAGTTTTTGTATTGATAATACATTACTCTATTCACATCCATATTGGTGTACCAAGCAAAAGGACACACCTCAATTCCTTCCAAGGTAATCATCTTACAACCATTTACGTCAGAATGAATCTATCTGTGTATATCTAATAGATGATGTTTGTGAAAAGATTCATTACCTTCTAAATACATTTGAAACTGCAAAACATGAATCTTTGCTCTAAAAAATGTCTGTAGGCAATTCCTTTTACAGCAAAGTTTGCTAGCCTTTCTATTGTCGAGGTAGAAAGAATTTGCCTCAAAAAAGTGTTGGGCTTCTCATTGCTACTAATCACTCAACCAAGATCCAAAATAATAAAATCTCTAATTTTATACAAAAGACTTCTTTATAAGGCTATTATATTCAATATATAAGTCTTATTTCACAAAACACTAAAAATACAATAAAATATTCTAAACCCTCATTCACCTATAAGAAGGGAAGTTTTTCTAAACTTCAATAATACATAACTTTTGATCTAACTATCCAAATCTATTCAAAATTCATATTAAGTATTGATGTATCCTTAATAATTATTACTATAAATTTTAACTATTGATTTGATACCAATCTTTAGATATTGCAAAAATCCTAACAATAGCTTCAAATCCTTATTTATCAACACCTATATATTAAATTCTTTATATCTCACAAATTAAATGTCCAAATGCTATAAAACTTTGATATGTAGCTATTTAGCATAATAATACACCTTTTGAAAAAATTTTAGATAAAATTTCGTCCAAAAATTCAAAATATGGCAAATCCCATCACTATCAACAAAATGGCCTACTTACTACCTTGGAATTCCATCTCCTGTCTTTGATTTCCAATATCTCTTTTTTTAAAACTTTAAATGTAGCAATTCTTCTATATTAGATATAGAACTTGAAATTATCTCTCTAGCCGCACCTCCTGATTTCCAAAAGCTTCTATACAATTCTTCCAATCCTCAAAAGAATGATAGTAGGTACAATTTATATAGCTTAATTTCAAGCATCTACTCCTCTCTCATAAAAAATCCAAATCTCTTGATTTTTATACTAAAATTATTGAACAAAAAATAAGCTTTTTAATCCTAGACTTTGATTTTTAAATGCTCTCCTTGAAATCACCAAAATCCTTATTCTTGTTGCGAGTAGCCTCCTCAAAGCCTATTGGATATGACCATTGACCAATAGGAATGAAGAACTTCACCTCTTGTCTTCATTCATCCACAATTTATCTTCATCCTTCCAAATAGGCCCCTTAGTAATTTAATTCTTCTTGTTGGATTCCAATTGCCGCTGAAGGCTTTATACTAAATATTTAGGTCCTATATAATTTAAATACCATAATCAAACTAAGTAAAAATCTAAAATAATATTTCTTATATCAACTTCCTTTAATTTATTTTTCTAACCATTCTAACATATATTAGAATGTATAAATATATTATATAATTTGATTGGATTTTATATAGTATAAATAATTATAATATGATATTATTAATAGCCTTTGTGGAGAGAAGATGGTCCTTCTTAGAGGACTGCTCTCGCTCTTTTTTTTACCTAGTACTCTCATATGAATGCTTTCTAGATTGTCTACACCTTTGAGAAGCAATGATAGCCAAATTGTAGATATTCTTTTGCTTATGGTCAAACAAGTTGGCTCTATTGAGATATATATGGGAGATATGCTAGGAACGTAATGAGAATATCCATTTTCATCGGACTTCCTCCTCGGAAAGTGATTTTGTAATTTGAACTACCATATGGTGATTGCCAAAAGGCCTTCCATCACTATTCACCACCAAAGCTGCATCCACCATATGACAAATTCTTTTTGCCACCTTGTTATGTTGTAAATTAAAATATAGTGTGAAAGATATAAAAGAATGTGTTAAAATAAAAAGATTAATATTAGAAGAAGAGAGGATGAAAAAGAGAAGGGATTATGGTTATATCCACATTATCTTGGAGGTTATAGTATTTATCACAAGCTCAGGGATGAAAGGTAGACCAAACTACTAATTTCCTGCTGAAATTTCCACTAGCAGTACCAAGTCATGAAGCCAAGGATTTCTACAATGAAGTCAAGTAGATTCCAACCCACGTCAACTCCAAAGTAACTAAGAACTTAACCACACAAGCTTCTTTGACTTGGTAGTGTAGGATGTAGTTCTTTCTTTTTTATCTCTAATCTAATCTAAATTGTTTCTTTCTACTTGTTAGGTTTTTTTCTATTTTATCTTAGATCTACTTTACCTTTATTCTTTTCTATCTTAGATCTAAACTTAAATGTTGTGGGCTGAAATTAGAAGAGAAGTTGGTAGAAAAATAGAAGTAAGAAGATAGAATAGAAATTTACCTTAAGAAGTGAGATTTCTTCAAATTAATTCAAAACAAAAGATTAAAGAGGTGAAAAGACATGGCTGAGGTGTCTCTTTGACCAAGGGAAGAAGGGAGACTGAGCGGGGATGACAAGGAGGGGTCGTGAAGAAGAAGGAGGGAGAGTTTTCTTGGAGATATATAGGATTTTGTACAGGTAGTGTATATTTTTGATGTATAGAGGGAACTTAGAGAGGATTTTAAGTGCAATTTTATTATGGGTTTGTAGTAGATAAGATAAAAAACATATAAAAATAATTCTCATATCTTTTGGTTAAATATCAAGAGAGATATGAGTCATCAAAGTTGCAGGTGTTTAAGACTAGGGTACTAAGGGTTATTAAATTTCGGGCCTTGGCTCTTGAAAACCACTTGGATTTTAGAGGCAAATTTTGTTGGATTTTTATTCCTTGTAGAGTTAACTACTTTGTATCAAAATCTTAAGTCAATGTGATCTTTGAGCAAAGAGTTATGAGTGAAATTGTAACTAGGTTTAGGTGAAAAGAGAAATAGAGTGAAGGCAAAATTGGGGTTTGTATGGGCAATGTGTGTGTGTGGATTTTTTTTGGTGTAAATAGAGTTAGGGGACGAAGTTGAGTGTGAAATTTGATAAACATGATCTAAGTAAGTTAGGAAAGATATGAGAGTAAGTTTGATACTCATTCAACTTATGAATAATATGTTATGCTCTTTCAAAGTGATAGGGGTCTATCTCCAAGTCAGTGAAGTTTGAGGGAGCATATCTTTGTGATCAGAGTAGTATTTTGAGTAAAATTTATTGGAGTTTGTAGATATATGAGTCTATTCAGTTGTGTAAAAAAATGATTACTATTAGAGTTATGTTTAAAGAATTATGAGGAAATTTGTGGCCGGATCTAGAGTTGTTAGAAGACAGAATTAAAGGAGAAGGATATAGTCTATAACTCTAGTTCAAAGAGGAATTTTGGAGCGAAAATTGGAGGATGTTTACAACATAAAGCAAGCAACAAGCCTATCAAATTTTAGTATTTAGGTTTTTATTAATGAAGAGCAATGAAGGTGTGAAGCAAAGGGGGTCCAAAATCAAAGGCAGCATGGAGGGATTACTTTGACAACATGGTTCTCTCTAACCACATGAGCTATAATCAAAAGATTTATAGAGTTTGCTTCCTTACTTCTTTAAGTACTTTGTGTTCAAATTTTGCTTCAATTGATATGATATCCTAAGATTTATGAGCAAAATTGAGGGCAAGTTTCTAAATGCAGAATATGTTAGGATTAATAAAGTATGTTTTTATGGAAATTCTTCAATTTTATGGACTTTATGAATCTCATCTTGCACTTGAGAAACTAGAGGAACAAAAGACCTAGTTTTTCTTATGGCTAAGACTCTCACCACGACAACATCTTTATCTACTTCATTTGTGAGGGTCACGCACTTTGTTATCTAAGATTTTTGTAGCAAACCTTGACAGGTTGCGAATCGTGCAGGTAAAGATGGCACATTGAATCCATACTCGTTCTTTTCAGGATTTGCCATTCTTAAGTACAACAAATTGAGGTAAGCATTAAAATACAAAGAACTTAGATTTCAGCTATAACAACAAGTAAACAGACTACCAAGCAAATTTTATGATTCTCTTAATTCTAGAATCTCTACTATGAGAAAGTAAATATTAAGAAAGTTGATTGATCTTATACAACTTGAGAGAATAAGTGTATTGTTGATTCAATAATAGCTTGCTCTAAAGGAGGATGGTGATAAAAAACAAATGATTCAACTTTCAATTATGGAGAGGATTTCATATTTTTTAAGTATAATAATAAGCATTTATAATTTGGTGACCATATGTATATAATAGAATAATAAAAAAAATAAATTCATGATACATATCAAAAACTATAGGAGGTTTTTTTAAAGAATAGAATATAATATATTTGACTAAAATATACCAAAAATATGACAATTGATGTTTAATTTTGTACAACAAATTCTATGATCAGAATATCATTTAAGTGAATAAAAAATATAAAAATTATTAACGATTGATTCTATCGAAGTCCCTTGGCATAGAAAAGAATTGGATAAATTCATCATATTAAAGGTAGAATTGGATATCATCAAATGAACATCCATAACTTAAGGATACAATCTACACTTAATATAATATTCAGGTACAAAGCAAAAAATTTCCTCCTGTATAAGATTCATTTAAATGTAATCTTTTTGTAGACAAATATCTTTGATTTGAAGAAAATGATACAAGTTGAATTTGTTAACCACAAAGGAATGAATTCAATACTAATCAAGAAGATTAATAGCAATATTAACATCTCAAGATATTAAATGTTGTTAATAATTATCTTTCACTTGAGGATAATATCAATATCCTCTACAATAATGAATGACCACGCAAAAATATCTTCCAATCAAGTACATATTTGACATTTCAATAGGCAATGATTATAATTCTTTATATGAAGTTTATGCTTAAAGTTTAGCTCATCAACAACTTGCGATTGAATTTTTTCTCATTAAGACAATTGTCAAGGACATACTTGTTAGAAACTTCTAGAATATTCTAGAAGTTTCTTAGAATTCTCTAGAACCTTCCAGAGCCTTCTAATATCTTCCTAGTATCAAGGACATACTTGTTAGAACCTTCTAGAATATTCTAAAAGTTTCCTAGAACTCTCTAGAATCTTCCAGAGCCTTCTAATATCTTCCTAGTTAGTAGAAGTTGCTTGAGAAGCTCCCTAATTGGAGGAAGCTACTTGAGAAGCTTCCTAGATAGGAGTATATATTGGAGTCGAGACTGAAGAGTTCTTCAGTCTCGACAACACATCTCTTGGAGCTCTAGCTCACCTCTCTGGTGTTATTTTTGTACTCATCTGATTAATCTAATTCCTGCCAGTTCTTCTTGAACTTCTTGTTTAGACTTTAAGTCTATAATTTGTGTCCGTGACAGTTTGTCGAGACTACTCTCACCTTGGATATCAGAGTTAGTTCTTTCTTATTGGAGTGTGGATTATCCCTCTTCTTAAAGGTACACTAGTATTTTAGAGGTTGCGGATTACCCTCCTCTAAACTGATATCTTTTTGTCATAATATTGGAGTCTTATTCTTCTTGGAGAGAGTGGATTATCCTTCTTTTTGAAGGTCTTAAGGCGTTTTAGAGGTTGCGGAGTACCCTCTTCTAAACCAATATTTCTTCCTTATAAAAATAATTACTTCCTTTCTCTTAGAATGGTTGGAGGTCAAGACATTAATATGAGTGAAAGTTTGGAGTCCAAGATGGACGCCATTATGAGTGCTCTTGCTATGTTATCACAGAGAACTACGATGATGGAAGGAGTCTTTGCAAGACTTCATAATGATGGAGCATCCGGAATAGCACAATCTGGGCTTCATCAACCTCAAGCTTCTATACCAGAAGAAGCAGCTTTACCTGTGGTTCAACGAGAACTATTACTTCCACAACAAAAGGAACCTCGAATTAGCCTTCCAGACAAGTTTGATGGCACACGCTCCAAGTTTTGAGGTTTCATCAATCAAATCAAGTTAATAACAGCTCTACAATCCAAACGTTATCCGACGGAGGAATCACGCGTTGGATTGGTTGGAACTTTGCTTACGGGACAAGCTCTATCATGGTTTGCTCCTCTATTTGAAAAAAGATCACCAATTTTGAACAACTTTGAGACTTTTTTGGAGGCATTTGCAGAAGCATTTGGCGAGTATGATAAGGCTCGGTGTGCTACAACAAAAATTCGATCACTACGACAAGGGACTCGCTCTACATCAGTCTATGCATCGGATTTCAGGCAATTGGCATGTGACATCAATTTGGATGAAGAAGAATTGATGAGCTAATTCTATTGGGATCTAAGGGATGACGTGAAGGATTTGTTATTATCTCTTCCTGATCCACGAACGCTCAACGAAGCCATTAGCCAAGCTGTAAAGTGCGATAACCGCCTATTTCAACGTCGCCAAGACCAACGCTCTAGACAATATACAAGTCATCGTGGCGCAATTATATCGGCAAGTAGCCTAAATTCACAAGTGGAGACAGAGGATATGCAGATTGATACGGTACGTATCAAATCCCTTATTCCAAAAGAAAAGAAGCAGCGTATGGAGAAAGCTTTGTGCTTTTATTGTGGTGGAGAAGGCCATAGAGTTGGAAACTGTCCGAAAAAGCAAAATGGACACAGCATCAAGAATAGAAGTGCGTTTGTTCAGGAAAACGAGGATGCCCAGCCACAATAGGAACCGTGCGGCTGGACAAATCAAAACTAGGTTCCTCTCTTTCTACTCAACCTACCCGTTGTTTTACAATTCCTTTGTCTTTTGGTCCTCAAAAACTAAAAACCTTAGCCTTATTAGATTCAAGAGCATCTGCTTGTTTCTTAGACCAAGAATTTGCTAAACGTTACAAAATTCTCCTAGTAAAAAAATTCAAACCTGTTCACGTAGAAGTAATAGATGGACGACCTTTATTATCTGGTAGTGTCACCCATGAATCAGAACCTATAGAAGTGACATTTAAAGACCATAGTAGTTATATTATTTTCAACATTATTAGCACCCCGTCAAATCCTATTATTCTTAATCTTTCTTGGTTGGAAAAATATAATCCATCCATAGATTGGAGGTTGTGGAGGATAACCTTTCCCATAGAACAATCTGAGGACAAGCCTGGAAGAAGACTCCAAATCAAAAAATCCTTGTTCATTGGAGCAAGAACGTTTGTAAGATCGTGCAAGGAAGACACACCATTGGTCATTTATGCGGCTCCAATTAGTAGAGAGCAGATTTCAACAGCAGGAATATTGCAACAATACAAGGATTTTGAAGACGTGTTCCAAAAGAAGAATGCTGATATGCCACCAAAATATTGACCATATGATTGTACCATAGAATTACAAGAAGGAGCACAACCGCTTTTTGGCCCAATCTACAACATATCACAGATGGAGTTGGCTGAGTTGCGGAAATATATTGACAAGAATCTAGCTAAGAACTTCATTTGTCATTCAAAATTGCCAGCTGGGGTACCAATCTTATTTGTGAAGAAGAAGTATGGCTCACTACGAATGTGCGTGGACTATCGAGGTCTCAACAAGGTGACAAAGAAGAATCGCTATCTATTACCTTTGATGTCTAGTCTTCTGGAACAACTTGGACGTGCAATGATCTTTACAAAGATTGATCTGAGGAGAGCTTACAACCTTGTGCAAATCAAAGAAGGAGATGAATGGAAGACAGCTTTTTGTATAAGGTATGGGCATTTTGAATATAATGTTATGCCATTTGGTCTTACCAATGCTCCGGCGGTTTTTCAACACATGATGAACAATATTTTTTGAGAATATCTAGACAATTTTGTTGTCATTTATCTGGATGATATCTTGATATTTTTTGAGAACGAAGAAAAACATAAGAAGCATGTTTGTTTGGTACTTGAAAAACTACACGAGCGAGGACTCTACGTCAAGTTGGAGAAGTGCTTATTTCACCAAACTGAGATGGAGTTTTTAGGATTTGTTGTAACTACGGAAGGCTTGAAGATGGATCCCAAGAAGGTGGAAGCAATTGTGTCTTGGGAAGTTCCAAAGATGGTTAGAGACATACAATGTTTTCTCGGCTTTGCTAACTTCCATCGGATCTTCATCAAGAATTATTCTCAAATTGCTACTCCACTCACTCGATTAACATGTAAAGATAAGCTGAAATAGGGACCTCTAGGAGAAAAAACATTTCAAAATTTTAAAATGGCATTTACTATGGCTCCAATCTTGGTACATCCAAACTTTGCAAAGGCTTTTTATTTGAAAACCGATGCTTCGGATTTTGCTTTAGGAGCCATACTTTCACAAATGGGCATCGACAATAAGCTTCATCCGGTTGCATTCTATTCACGGTGTCGGGTAGAGAGAATTCGCCTTGGGAAAACGCCGGGTTCCTAGCTGCTACTAGAACTTGCAGGGAACATGAGAGGAAGCCGTGCAAGTATGTTCTATACTTGCACAATATTTCTTCAAGCTTTCAAGTTATACTTGTATTATACTTGTACAAGTCTTGTACAAATATAAAGTATAAATACTTGAATAATACTTATACAAATACTTATATAAATACTTGTATAAATCCTTGGTATAACACTTGTACAAATACTTGTACAAATATTATGTATAATACTTGTAGAATACTTATAGAATACTTGTATAAATACAAGTATATATACTTGTATAAAAAGTATAAGCAAAGTATGTATGTATTCAAGCATACCTCAAAATACAACCGCATATGAGGAATACAAGTTATACAACAAACTGAAACTAAATAAATCACTAAAAATTCATCCAAAGGTCGAATCAAGCGTGCTTATAGCCTATGGAAAGCCAATAATCCATTGTAAAATATATCAAAATTTCACAAATAGATGACTTACCATTTAAAAGTTATGGCTAAAAGAAGTAGGCGCTAAAATTTCCAAGCAAATGCAAAGGTAGCAAAGCTCCTCTTCACTTCAGCCTTTGTTGTGATCACTTCCCTTCTCCAAATTGGACATGCAATAGCTTTTTAAAATGCTCACTCCATCATCTAACTTTTTCTAAAATTTCGCATGCATGCCTCTCAAACTCCAGATTTTGTAGCTAGTCGATTCTACTCTTCAAATCCTAGCAACAATTTTTCTTCTTTGACACTTCACGGCTCATAAAACTTTCATCAAAGCTCTAAATGTATTGATTTTTGATTTTGTAGAAAGCTTACATAAGCTACTATAAGCAACTCAAATATCAAAAGGATTGAAGAGACTGTCCGACTTGGGTGGTTGAACAAAGTCTCTGCCCCTCTTCGTCGGGTGGCAGCAAATCTTTTCCCACTCTCAAGTTCACAACTTTTGCTCTCCAACTCCAAATGCTACAAGAGATGTCTTGATAGATAGCTAGCACAATTTCCCACACTCTCTATAAATTTTACTAAGAAAGAGTTGAAATCAAACTTGCAGTGGCAGCTCGAAGTTTCTGCCCCTCTTCATCGGGTGGCAGCAAACCTCACTCTACTAAAACAAGCATAACTTTTTGTTCACAACTCCAATACAAGCAAGTGAGTAGGTTCTAAAATCCTCACAACTGGAAGAACACACCCACCAATTTTCACTACAAACACTTCTATCTCCTCGGAGCTATCTCTCTCCAAAGTTCACCACTCAAAACTGCCTCTCCTCTCGGTCTAACAAGAGGAGTATATCTCCCTTTCTTTCTATATTAGACTATGAGACGCCCACATGGGCAGCCAAATCCTATTGGATGGGCCTTATTCACCCCATGCTCTTCTTTCTTATCCTTCATAAGGTCTATTCTACCTCAAAAGTCAACAAGAAAGGTAAAACAACCTTTACCTTTCTTCTAATTACAAAAGAGTCTATTCTAGGATATAAATAAGGTAAGAACAAAACAAATAGCCATCTTAATTCACTAATTAAGTGGCTATAATAAATCCTCTCCTTATAATATCTTCTAAAATAACCTCTAGCACTCACACATATATTAACAATAGATACAAGATTTTTCATATTTTTATACACTGCACGTAAATGCAGTATGACAACGGAAGTTTTTTGCGGCTGAGATCAACTACGAGATTCATGATAAGGAACTCCTTGCTATAGTAGATTCTTTCCAAGAGTGGCATTACTTTCTCAAAGGAGCTGCACATCCGGTGACCGTA